>ML685771.1:15584422-15697511 GCA_007922175.1 Pelusios castaneus
GAAAGAAAGAAAGAAAGAAAGAAAGAAAGAAAGAAAGAAAGAAAGAAAGAAAATGTGTGCCATCATTCAGTTGGCATTTTAATCAACAGGGACAACTTCCTCCCAGTGTCCTGAATTTCATAAATCAAAAATTGTGCTAATTAGAATTGTTTCTCAGCAGTAGTTTGTAGATTACTGTGACTCAGGGAAAAAAAATGTGTCAGGATAATGGATACATTCGGCCCCAGCAAGTGGTAGAGATAAAGATGTGTCTTATGAAAAGCCCTATTTTTCTTATTTCTCTGGTTCTTTTAGTTAAAGGCTTCACCACCACTATTCTCCCTGGGGCAAAGCTTGCTTGAGGGTGGAAGTTAACTGATCACATTTATTGCATTCAGAAAAGTTTTACTTTTAAAAGAACCCTAAGACAAACTGCTAAATGAAGAAGAATTCATTTTTATATTAATAAGAAGCGATTCCCAGTCAACTCAATAAATACTCCAGTTATAATCCAACCCATAACTAGTGCCTAGAAAATTTTCAAGCCCTGTTTTTCAATCTAAGGCTTTGAATAACATTCTCAAGAGCACCTAAGTGACTTACAAGTACAAGTTTCATTTTACAAAATGTCTTAGCGAGGCCAAACTTTTCAGAATATATTAGGGAACCTGAAAGCCTCCATCTTGGGGTATCTACAGACATATAAAAGGGCCTCATTTCAGAGGAGGATGCACAGCAGTGAAGCAAAAAGTAATTCCGTTTCACAGAGGAGTTAGATATTTCAGATTTTGGTTTCATTTCGATGCAGAAGGAAAACTAAACATTTCTATAATCTCTGGGAAAGGTATAGCGCCCTGGTGGTGAGCCTCCAAAGCCCTGGGGTCTTTAGGCCCATGGCTGCTTTTAGTGAGTAGAAGCCCGAGCTGCTAAGGTTCCAGGCATTCAAGCTGGTGTGAAACCAGACAGGATACTTCAGGAACGCTACCTGTAGTCCCTCAAGACTTCAGCAAGACTGGGCCACCTCTGTGAGCACTGCAATTCAAAGCCATTTTTTTCGATCAACTCTAGTGCTTATTGAGCTTTCCATAATTCAGCAGTCTTTTAAGATATCGCAAGTTGAACAAAAATTGAGACAACTAAAAATTACCAGCCACTTTTGAGAATCTTGGCCAGGAGCTTAAAAGGCCCATTGACTTATATGTGACTTGAGCACTTAAAAGCTAAACTGAGACTAAGGCCTAGCCTACACTGGGGGGCTAAGTCAATGGGAGATATGCAATCTGCATGCCGCAGAATGCATTATCTCCCATCAACTTAGTTACATCTACTTACTGTGCTGTCTTCACTCAGCGCCATTGACTTGAAGCGCTTTCCAGTTGATGCAGCCGTCCTCCACTTGGAAGAGTGGAATTACGGAGTCGACCAGCAAGCACTTCTGGGATCAATTCTAAGCACTGGCAGCAGTTTCTTCAGTAGACAAGTTTTTTCAGTGTAGACAAGGACCAGAAATCAATGGGGATTAAAGCACGCAACTCACCGCTGCTTTTAAAGAAAGTCCCACTGGGCTCTTAACTGCTTTATGAAGAATCTACACATGTTTGAAAATCTGACTCTAAGTCACCTCAGAGCTTTCTGAAAATGTTAGCCCTTGTCTACAGTGGAATTTTGCTCTGCTTACCGTCTATCCAGTTTTGTTGTACAAGCACAACCTCATAGCGTAGACAAAGTTTCAAAAAGGCATGATTGGCACTGGTGCAGCTTATCCAGATTTCAAGCTGCAATAGTGCAAACATGGTTTATAGCAGTTTTGCTTGTCTACACTAGAAGTTTACACTGATGACTAACATCCTTAGTGTATCAAAGGCCCAAGAAATGCAGGGCCATGGAGAGGAATGTCAGAACAATTGTAATCACCTGCCAATGTTCTCCGACATTCTTGAAAGCACTCTAAGGGTACATTTACACTGGAGGCTCTGTTAAGTCAACTTAACCAAGGTCAACTTTAAGTCGACTGAAAGTCAACCTTGTTAAGTCAACTTCGAGTCCACTGCCCTGCGTCCACACTGGCAGGTGCTAGGTCAACAGAGGAGTGGCCAGGAACTCTGCGAGGAGGACTGGAGGCCAATTAGGTCGACTTAAGGGCCATCCCCCGTCTACCCTGGCTTAAGTCAACTTAATAAGGTCGATTTAAGACTTAAGCTGACCTTAAGAGGTGGTGTTATTAAGTCGACTTAAGGAAGCGCTTAAGTTGACTTAATAGAAGCCCCGGTGTGGATGCAGGAGTCTGTAAGTCGACTTAACCTTCCTTAAGTCGACCTAAGGCTCCAGTGTGGACATATCCTAAGAGCATAAGAATGGCTGTACCCCGTGCCCCCATGGACCTGCCGTAGGTTCCCCTACCCCCTAGAAGTCAACCTAGGCATCCAGTGTGGATGCTCTAGGTCGACTTTGTAAGTTCTCCCCAAAGTCGACTTTAAATTTAGGTGTTGACACACTAAGTCGACTTAACTAAGTCGACTTAAAGTTAGTTAAGTTAAGTCGACTTAGCTAAAGTCGACCTAAATTTACAAGTGTAGACATTGCCTAAAATATTTTTTTGTCTGAACTATACACAAATCCACATGTCAACTTCCTCTCAGCTCTGCGGTTTAAAACTCCTCTATGATCTTTTTAAATTTACATGCCAGAACCCTGGTTCTCTTTTGGTTAAGCAGAGCCCATCCTTTCTGTATAGATTTCTTTCCCAAAAGGTTCCCTGTTCCTAATAAACCCAAGACCCTCCTCCAGATACTATCATCTCATCCATGCCTTGAGACCCTGCAGTTTTGCCTATCTAACTATGAAATGTTATCACCTACTGCATCAGGAAATACTGAAGAAGAGAACTTTTTGCTACCTTGTGAACCCTCAATTTCTCACTGGTTTTGCCACTACTATGACTCTTCTTATGCAGGTCTAGTCACCACCATTTTCTGTTTCCCTTTAATACTGTTCCCACAGCACCAAACCAGCTCCAAATCCAATTGGATTCAAAGATTTAATGGTGCAAAGATTCATCCTGTATTCTATAAATACATTTAAGTAGCCTTTGTTTCCTAAGCACCTTGTAACACATACACAGATTCCTTAATACTTCTCCTATTCTGCATGGCTTTTGGCTTTTTTGCTATTCTCTCATAGATACACAGAAATTTAGGGCTGGAAGGTACCACAAAAATCATCTGCTATGTCTACACTACAAAAAGTTAGGTCGACTTTGTTAATTCGACCTAAGATCAACTTTAAGTCGACCTAAAGTTGACCTTATTAGGTCAACTTAACAAAGTGCTTCCCCTGAACTGGGACTTAGTAAGTCGACCTAACTGCCCTTAGGTCGACCTAATAAAGTGGACGTAAGTGTCCACGCTGTGCTTAGGTTGACCTAAAGAGTCAACCTAACTGGTTGTTCTTATTAAGTCGACCTAACCTTTCATTAAGTTGACTTAAGGATTTCTCAAGTCAACTTAATGAAATCCTGGTGTGGACAGGGACTAAGTTAGGTTGACCTAAGTCTCCTTAAGTCAACCTATCTTGCAAGTGTAGACATAGCCATCAAGTCCAGCCCCTTGCACTGAACCAAGGACCAAGCAATCCTCATGTTAAACTCTGGTCGTGAAGCTTAGTGATCCCAGACAGTAAATTAGGTTTTCAGTTTTGCCCTTTCTCATAACTTTGTCAGAACTCAACTTCATAACCTCAGAAGTATCTGGGGGAAAGAAATGTGCTGTATCATATGGTAACAATACATTTCTTCTTTTCCCCAGAGGGCAGACACACTAATCCTCAGCATCTTGGCCTGCTTGCTTAAGCTTGTCTGCCTATTAACTGCAAAATCATCACTCTGCCAGGAATACATGTTATAGGTTATCAAGACAGTCAAGGTCATATCTCCTACAAAAGACTGAAAAATCAGAATCTAGGGCCAGATCATCAGGGGTGTAAATCAGCATACCTCTGCTGGCTGAAGCAATGGAGTTGCACTAGTTCAACAGCACCTGAGGATTTGTCCCATAAAACACACTGTATAAAGAAATATCGTTTCTATACAGTCACTTCTTTCCATTCTCTCCCACAGTTGAACAAACATCAGAATTTGTGTTGTAGGTAAGTAGTATTTTTTAAATGGAACATACCTGGTAGATCAACCCTTTGGTCTAATTTTCCTTAAGAGTTACCAGTATAACTCTATTAGCTTTGAAAAGGTTACTTCTGATTTACACCAGAGTGGCTGAGAAAAGAGAATCTGGCCTCACATTTATAATATATTTACAAAACAAACTAGGCAGATATCTTGCAAATCTGAAATTCACTTGGGTCTACACAGAAGCTGGGTATGGTTAGATGAGTCTAGGTAAGGAATATTAATTATTTTTGTCTCCTGTGACATAGGATTTACTGTCTCAAGCATTACAGATCCCTTATACTACAGAAAATGAATTTGGAAAAGTTATGTGTGCACATTACCAAACTGGCAAACATGTAGGTTTTTCCCTTCACATTCAAAAGTTGTTTTTTTAAAAGTGCATCAATACCCTAATGAGAGAGGATTCTTTACATCTCATTTACTGGAAGAAAACATGAGAGGATGGGTTTACTGGAATAGAAACTCATAAGAAAGATTAAATTGAATTATGAATTGCTGTTATCATAATGTAAGTATTCTTTATTTGGCTTTGACATTTCTTCCATTGTCTTTTGAAAATTACATTACACATGAGAAATCATTGATGAATGTGTGACAGAATGTCTGGCTTTCATTTTTAAAAAGCAAACCCCTGTAACATTTTCCCAACTTCAAACTAATTGCACTGTAGCTCAAATTTTCCACGAATCATTTGCAAAATTATCCTTGCCTTAAGTCTAATCTTGAGCTTACCCTACTCAAAGTCCTGAGTCTGTCTGTGCACGACATCTTAATGAAGATTTTATTTGCCACCAAAGATTCGTAGGATATTTAAAAAAATAAAAACCCAACAGGTCCTGGCTCAGTCTCATTCAACTGCCTGGACTGTGGAAGTCCATTCATACATACACTCCCTTCTTCCACTGAGAGGACTGTGTGACTGTAAAGTCCACACTCCAGCTAACAAAGAGGATTCTGCTTTTAGGATCTCAGAATTATGATCCAAGCCTATTTGTCCACTATAACTGAGATTCATTTCCTACTGCTGTTCTCATTGTCTTGGGATCATTTATTGAGAGTCTCCTGTCTCTGTCCAGTAAAATCCATGTTCTCTTCTGTTGATGGTAAGCCTTAATGACTCCAAATTCTCTTTCCTTATGCTTTAGAACACACCTTGGCTGTGCAGTTCCTTATGGGATAATGTTGACTGGAGTTTAGCATGCAAAATAATAAATGTTTCTACATCTCCCAAAATGCAGTAGCCCCCATCCCTTAGGAGGATCTCACCCAATCTTCTTACCTTCACCCATTCTCCTTCTGGTCAGGAGATGGGATGGACCCTCCCTCCCAGGCTCAACATCAGCTCAAATTGAAAAAATCAGTCAGTGTGTTCTTTTCCCTCCTATGTGTCTGAGTTACAAGGGATTTTACGTATTTAGCATGAGACTGGGGACCATAAAATAAAAATCAGCATCAATCCTGCAGTCATAGTCATTAAAAACTCCATGATAGTTCCAGCTCTCAAAATGCTAAGTAGTGACGTTTCTTGTTTAGGTTTCAGAATTAGCTTATCTTGTGTGGTAGCTTATAATGTGCAAGTGATGACAAATATCCCAGGAATGAACCAGACGACCCACTCCTGTTCTAATTTCTACTATTTTAGGAACCGCCGGTTCACTAGAACAAACTTAATTCAGTCCATTATTCAGAACTTTGCTTTTGTCCTTCCCTCTCTGGTGTACGGCTCAGCTCCATTTTCATGCCATTGACATCCGTGGAATATTAAACACAAACCAGACACACAATCCCTTGATGTTCATTCAGCAGCTCAGTGAGTGCCTTCAATCTGGCTGTTGCTGGAACATTCAACAGCAGTCAAGCAGCTAATAGGCTTTACAGCTAGCCTGACAATGTCTGGATTCTCATTTATGGATAATAAATGTTGACTTTTCATCTTGGTTCATCAGGAGCTTCTCACCTCTCTCTAACAGTCAATATGCCAATGCTCTTCTGAGACTCCTTTGAAGTCACACTGTTAATTAGGATGTGTGTGCATATCTAAAAATCTATTTAGAGTAAGCCTAGATTACAAAGCTCTCTCCCTTGTCTGACCAGTCTGGATAACCAAGCAAAATATGAAAATCCATGTGAAGAAAGCTGTTCTAATCCTTGTGTATCTATTTGGCTTGAGATCTGCCATCAAAGGAAAGAGTGTCATTACTTTGAGCAGCAGGCCTTAAGTGATAGATTTCCAAGTGCATCATTTTTAGACCCATTAAGACTATCGGGCCTGTATGGTTGCTAAGATACCATGAATCATGAAGTAAAATATAAGATAATGAGAGATGCAGAAAGGCAGACACTGTGATGTTTATCAGAATATGTTCTCTGAATCTTCCTTATTAGCATCATGATTAGGATCATTTTGAAGAGTTCCCATCTATTTTTTAAGTAGGTGCTAGGATGCTACTGCATTAAATTGGCAAATGGTATTTATAATTCATATTTTGCCAAAAGTAGTTGAATTTGTGGAAGTCATGATTTGTAATTGCCACACAGGAATCTATTAATAAGTAAGAAGGTGTATTTCTGCCCCTCTTCCCCCCAACTATTAAATGCCATCTTTAGTTTTGGAATGAAATCATCCTCCATTGATTTCAAGTATATTCTGGGATAACACGTGCTTTCAAAGAATTTTTTAAATTAAATTTGTTGCACAAGTAATTGCAGTTGCAAAATTATGCAACAGAAGTAAAGCTGTATGCTGATACTTTCCTAATATTATAATTTAAATGCCTTTACTACAGCATAAAAATGTGAGCTGTCAGGTTATGAGAAAGTGTAAGTTTATTACTAAATTATTTCCTGCTTTATCTTTGGAGGCAAACTGTGGCAAGAGAAGAGATAAATTCTCAGAGGGTGGGGAGAGCAGCCCCCTGTTGCCTTACCCAGGCCCGGATCAATGCAGGGGCTATAGGCGCTGAAGCCCTGGCTTAACAGGGAGCCCCGGACTCCAGCCTCTGTGGCCCCTGCATGATTCAGACCCACCATCTGGCACAATGCCATTGCATTGTCTGGGGGTGCTGTGGAGCAGGGTCCTGGGGCAAAAGCCATGCTCCATGGCGCTCTCAGCCTACCCCTAGGCCATCCCCAGGGGCATGGCGGGCCAATGCGGTTCACTTTGCTTTGGGGTGGGGCCAGCTGGCGCATGGTGCAGCCTCTGGGGGCAGACCAGCCAAATCAGGGCAGCTGGAGAACAGCCTCTGACCCCAGGACACCCTCTATCACTGGCCTGCCCAAAGGCCGCTGTGGTGGGGAGCTGGGGATCCAGGCTGGGGGAGGCCTCAGCCTGGGGGTCGCACAGTGGTGGGTAGCCAGGGACCCCATGGCCCCTTAATCTGGCCCTGGCATTACTCCATCAATTCTTGATACATAAGTTGAAGTTTTGGACTTCTGTCGTTTTTAAAAGAGTGGAACCAGAGACAGGAAAGGACAGGAGCTAACCACTCTCTGTAATATGATCCCTCTCACGTGTGGAAGAATTTCTGACTGCAAAGGAGGCCAAGGTCAGACAGGAAGTTACTCCATCTGATCTACCTAGATGTAAACCCTCCCTCTAAGAAAAGGTGGAGGCCTGAGACTGCTGGAGGGAAGAGCATGAGAGTATGTTTCTCAGAGGAAATGATGTTGCCATGAAAAAGGAGAGCAACAAAGCAGCTCTGAGGAGGCACTTGGCCTTTATGTGGATACCCAGGCCCCCATGTATGCGTGTGTTTCTTTGTCTGGAGCTCTGCACAGATATCTTGCAATCCACAGGTCTCAGAAGTTAAACATTCTGTCTATTCCATGAAGACGAACAGTCCAACTGAACTATTATGACTACTATTTATTAACTCATAGATAGAAAAGCTCATGTCAGGTGACATGTGTCTCATTGTTCTGCATAGCTAATTGTACACACAGGGACAACTTAGTAAACACAACAAAAAAGGGGAAAAAAGGGGAATTATAACATGTCATTTGCTACCATTACATTATTCCCTCTGCATGTGTGGGCTAACTCTTCCCCTACCTTGTGTCGGACATGACTATTTGGATAGTTAGCTCTTTCAGGCAGAGACTGTCTGTTTGTACAGTGCCTAATTCTTTGTGGGCCCTTGGGCACTATAATAATTATAACAGTGCACAGCAGGAACATGTAAAGTCAATTTCACTTTAATTATGATACAATGAAAATGTTAAATTTGCTGTGCATTTCCTTAGCAACCAGGAAGCAATGAAAGCAGTTCAACCAGGAAGCAAATCCACACAGGAATTTGGTCTTTGAGAACTAGGGAGGTGGAGTGCTGTGTAAGAGCAAAATATCATTGTCTAGAAATGGAAGCATCACCCCTATGCACCAGAGGGTTAACTGAGTTTCAAAACCATCTTACAGAAGCAGAGGTGTGCAAAAAGGAATGCTAGGCCTCCTTTCTGACTGTGATGAATCTTGTGATCGTTTCTGATTCTGTATAAAATTCATGTACAGATAATTTGATGAAACACAGTAGGTAATACAATACCACAAAGCCTCGTGTTTCTAATATCCATCACATCCTGCTTTCTTTGACTCAAACCGGGTACCACAACTGCCAGGACACACCCAATAGGCAACCAAAAAGTAAAAAACCAAGTGAAATACCATCTCTAATTTTGATGGTGCACAACAGAAGATGGAAATGTTAATAAAGACAATGGAGAACTGTGAAGTTTAAAAAAGACTTGAATCTTATTTGTCAGCTAAGGTTGCTCTAATGCAAGGGCAGGTTTTTTGCATTTTTAAAAAAAAAATGTGGGTGGCTTTTTTAATGTTACTGGTACATTCGAACGAAAAAGGATGTAGAATCATCGTAAGACGCATTCAGAGTCAGAGCAGATACCCAGCTGTTAGAGATGGTTTTGGAACAATCACATAAGTGATGGACTGCATGACCCATGAGAGGTCCCTTCCAACCCTAATGATTTTAGGAATTGATTTTCTTTTGCAACTCACTTTCAGTTAGTGCTGTAGAAAAAAATAAAAATAAAGAGAGATGGATCAATGCTAGCTTCAATGACACAGCTAGTCCTGCTCCTGCAGTATTATCTACATTGTCACAGTCTTTGCTTTGCCTTACCTATATGAAGACTAGTCTCTAACTTCTGTATTCCTGCTCACATGAAAAGAATAAGAGGTTGGACTCCTAGCTTGCTAATCCCTGAATTGTATGGAGCATTAATACACACTATTTAGCAGATAGAAAGGGCTTGATAATACTGTATAGAGTTATTCTGCCTCCTTTTCGGAAGGAGAGGGCATTGAATTGTGTCTGCTAACTAATCACCAGAAGCTAGAGGTTTACACATGCAAGGAAGTTGAAGGATGGATTCTGTTTGCTGATGTTTCAGAATATAAGATGAGACCCCCAAACCAGTACTCTACCTCTGTGAAAGAATATATTTTCAATACTGAAATTTTCCAAATCTTGTGCAAGTTTCTCAAGAAAAAGCTTCCACCATTTCCTCATATTCAATGAGGATGCAAATTTTCCATAGTGACTATGCTTCCTCCCTTCTCCACTCCTCCCCCCATCACTCCCCCCATTCCCCCGGTTTTTCAAATATCCTGAAACAGTACACTGGGCCCAGACCTGAAGAGGACTGGAAATGAAAACTAAACTACAGACCTTCTTAACACTGTGTTCTAACCTACCGATATTTCCATCTTGTTTTTCTGTAGCCTCTTAGTTTGCCTGTTGTGGTTAGACATCTGACTGGGATGAAAAACCAGGTCAGATGAAAACCACACTTAACATGACAAAAGCTCCCTAGAAACCCTTAAGTTTACTTACTAGCACAGCTGTGGATTTGTTTATGTCGAATGTGACAGCATTAATTAATACACCTTTGATGCTCCCTTCAACATGAAAAGTACATACATATATGTATGTTAAAGTGAAGTCCTGTTCTTCCACTGACTCATTTTTATCACATTCTTGCTATGAAACATGCCTAGAAGGTGCATATATCTTAAAAATATTGAAGCTTCACATTTTGGCACTTCTCAGAAATGTTCACTGAAAAGGTTTTAGTGGCCTTGTTTGGGAATATAGGATTAACACCATCTGATTCCAGAGATTGAGTCTCCTGTGATTACTCACCCCCGCTACCCCAAGGACTGTGAAATCAGGTATGATGATGACGATGATGTGTAAATAGTTGATGGTGGCCAACATGTTGTTCATATCTTTTCTTGTAAATCCATTAAGAAAATAATTTAATACTTCAACAGTTCCACCATCTCTTTTATTTTGTTTTCCATTTCATTCTGTAATGTTCTAGCTTCTCCTTGTCATATCCCTTGCATTTTAAAGTTCTGAGGAAACTATATATTTGATTTATATTTGCCATTTCTAAGTAGCTACATTTATTTCAGTACTGAATCTCAAATATTTTAATTAACAATGACTCCCGTAGTCTCTTTTCTTATTATTCTTTAGCTAGTTTTGTATAAATGTCCTTTAGCTTTTATTCCTTAAAGGACTGAAACTTCTTTAATAGCATGTGTCAATAGTATGTGTCAGAACCTCAGCTGGTGTGAATTGACATCATTCCATTGAGAATCTGGGCCTATGTAAGTATGTGAGGAAGATTCTAAAGAGCTATATTCTCAGTGTAACCCCAGACTACGTAACAGTTTGAGTTTCCTTGTTAATGGGCTGATCTAGATGCATGAGAAGATCAGTTCACTAGGAGAGAGAGGATGGTGGAGAAGGCCACAGTCACAAAGTTTTCATACATATCCAGCCTGGAAGTTGCCAGAGTTTGGTGATGTTCATCACTGGAGTTTTAGCTCACCCTGCCATAGAAACAGATACTAGTTATGGCACTTGGAGCCAAAACTTCTGGGTGGAATATTTTCCTCTCTCCATGGCGGATTCCCTTATCAAACACAGTACAATGTGAGCCATCTTGCTTAACAACAACCAACAGCAATTACCACTACTACTACACACTTCTCTAGAACCTACCATCCAAAGGCCTCAAAGCATTTTAAAAACATATTGATGAATTAAGTTGCACAACAGCCTTGGGTGGAGCTTACAGACAGGGGAATTGAGGCACAGAAAAGTCAAGTGAATTGCCCAAGGTCATGAAGAAGCTTGCAGCAGAGCCAGGGAAACAATCTATCTCTCTTGACTTCCATTCTTCCTCCCATATGTCCTGCACCCCTAAACAAACTCCTCCTCCTACCATGACATGCATATTGGAAGAGAACCATAATGGTCATACAGTACTTGAAGAGTACAGAGAACTCAAACTTACTTAGCACACATCAAAGTACTGTAAAACGTTTGGACCAAATGCTGAGCTAATGTAAATCAGCACTAACACCATGAAAAAAAAAATCAATGCTGCAGCTCCAATTTATACAGCCCACTCAGAGCCAGATTAAGGCAGGGGCTTTAGGGACTGCAACCCTGGCCCCAGCCTAAAGGGGACCTCACGGTCCCAGCAAATTCCAGCACCAACCGAGCCACCATAAACCTGCTTACCCCAGGCTGGCTGCTGTAGTGGTGTGGCGGGGCCCCGAGTCTGAGAGGGTGGGCCCATGAAAGTGGGAAGCCCAGGGCTGTGGCACCCCTTAATTGGTCTGAGCCCACTTAGTAACTGATCCTTACAAAACTCCTATGAGGCAAATAAATATTACTATTCCCTTTTCATGGATAGAAAAATGAAAAATACCTGGACATCAAATGACCTGCCTAAACCCATACAAATCTATGATTATCTTAAGTGCCCATTTCAGTGGCATCTGAGCATGATCAGAATCAGTAGTAAGACATTGTTTATTATTCACGAATTCTAAATTTCTAATCCTGTGCTCAGAGCTCATCTTGCTGAACTACATTACCTCTCAAGGGGAAAAACTTGCCCTTGTCAGATTTTTCATTCTTATTGTCACACAAGTTGATTGATGTACCATTTGCAGTTCTCACTCAAAATCAATGTTACAAGAATGAGATGTTATATTTCTAATGCCTCACATACTTAGCTCTGAAATTATAAAGGAGGTGGAGTTCCAATTTGACCTTTTCACATTCTGAATTTGACTGGATGGCCATTTTACATTCTACACGTTTCCCCGGTTTACAATCTCACTAGCCTGAAAGGAAGGGGAAGTTTTTAAAATACCAAATGCTGAAAGGTCATAATAGTCACTTCACCACATTCACAGAATATTTTATCTATAAAACATTTTATCCTCTCTTCCATTTATTCTTTTTTCTCCCATTCATTATTCAGCAACAAAAAATACCAATCTGATCCAATACCAATTTGTTGTACCTCTAACGAGGACAGAAGGTGAAACAGGCTATAAACATCCCTCTTACTATTATACAACTAGAATATTCTGAACTTGTTTGATTAATTTCATTTATTACTCACAGATTTATTTTCATCAACATAGACTAACTACTAGTCGAAGAGTTACTAAATATTTACTGATGCAGCCATACCAATTACAAACATACAAATGTCTACATGTCATGTCTGATTTTTACATGATGTTAAGAATCAATCACATGGTTGGGTACAAATAACTAAATTTATGACTATATACAAATGTATAAGGCCTAGCTACATATGTACAGTGCTCCTGAGTTAGGTTCTGGTAGCATCTGCAATAGAATCCAGGAACACCCACTACAGGACTCAAACTACTTAAAGGGATATTACTCAATTCCTATAAATTACACAACCTCACTCCTAAATATCACCTTGTGGAAATTATTTGAAGCCCAACCCACTGACCTCTGAAATTAATGGAAATACTCCCATTGATTTCAATTGGCATTGGATTGGGCACAGGATATCATTGATCAATGTCTGTCCTGACCTGAATATGACAACGTCCTCTGATGGCAAGAAACATTCCATTACTCAAACTGAATCATTGTGATGTTCATAAATATTAGTCAAATTCCAAAGGGGTAGCCGTGTTAGTCTATTGTAGAAAGACAACAGAGTCCTGTGGCACTTTTAAAGACTAACAGATTTATTTATCGCATGAGCTTTCGTGGGAGAAAATCCCACTTCGTCAGACGCTTTGAAGATAGGAAAGTTACAGAGTGGTAGGAAATTAAATGCAGGGGAGTGTATGACATAGCATCAGGTCAGGCTGTAACAGCAAATCAAAATAGGTGTTAGGATTCAAAACACTGGGGAACAGCACATATTTCTCACTTTGAGCATCCGTGCCCTTCCAACTTCCAAGCAGAAGTAGAGATCCCAAAATATTACAAGCTCTCTTCTGGCTTATATAGCTGGAAAAAGAGGCAAGAAAACAGGAGCTTTCAAAGAAAAGAAAGCCCACTTTCATGAGATTTTCACAACAAACCCTTCAAATTCATACACAAGTTTTGATGCTTAGCCAAGATTTTCAGGATCACCTATTCCTGAAACATGCCAAGGAAAGCAATGAAAATTCACAGCTTGAAATATAAACAGAAGCATTGAAACTGCTGCCTTTTTGAACTATCATGGTTCTTCATTAGATGCCAAGAAGGACCAACCAAACCTGAAAATCAGGTAGCGGTTAGCGGGGAAAAATATATCCTTCAAATTTTCCACTAAAGATAAGGGAGAAAATGAAATCTACTAATCCAGGTTACATCTTATAAATTAACAAAAGCTCTAACACACAGTGTAATTGTTTTTAATCTTTATGCCAGGTGCTATGAACATCAAATACAAGATAATCCAATAAAATGGCTTAAATAATAAAACAATTTTTTCCTTAATTGGAACTATCCCTGCCTCTTTCACTCACTCACAGTCTCTCTCTCTCTCCCTAATGAGAGGTGTATTATTTCTATTGGCTTTTATGCTATCATGACTAATTGATTGCCATCATATATGTATGATTAAGAGGATGATAATCTGACCAAAGAATTTCTTAGCATCCATAAAATTGTACAGGCTTTTAACAAATCCACTCAGCAATCCATGTCATTAAGTCTGACGGGTTATTAAATAACTAAGAGCCACCTTTAGAAAGAGTGTGATAGACACATCCATAGACTGCTCAGTTCATTTTGCTTCCAATGCCTTCAGTTCAAAATTATAGCACCTTTACTGTCGTTTCTGCAATAGATAACGTTGCAGTTTGGTTTTCATACCAACTCCCTCCTTCATATTTTTTTTTCAAACTAATTCTTTTGGTTCAACTTCTGATTGGTGTAGATTGTCTCTCTTTTTAGAAGTATTTCTTTTCCATGTTTGCTCTCAGCAGAAAAGACATGCTTAAATGGCTTACTGGGTCAAGATTAGTAAAGTCAGCATGTTACAGACCCAAGCTTTTGTTATGTCCACCAACCCGGTATCCTAGGACAGTCGTTATGTTGCTTTATTGCTAATTTTTGCACATATGTGATCAATCACAGAACTCTGGCGTTTGCTGTTATTTGTTCAGCCATACATCATGCCCTGGATACATTCTAAAACAGAAGCAGACATTTCTGACAGGGTCAATGGAGAGGGGTAATAACACAGGCATAGCCAGAAAGGATTTTTTGGCTGGACCTCTGCCTAATGTGGGTAGCCTTGGCTCCACTCCACCTATCCTGCCAGCTGGCCTTGGGCTGGGGATGGAAGGGAGGAGAGACCTGCAGCTCTACCCTGCCACTCTGCTCCACCTCACCAGCCGGCTCCAGGGCCGGGGACACAGGGGAGGGGCTAGACCAGCTTGGAGCTGGAATGGAGGTGGGGTTTCTGCTGTGACCTGCAGGCCGGGTAGGGGCTTGCTGTTCCACTCCGCCCATCCAGCTGCCTCTGGGTCCAGAAGTGAGGGGGCAAGAGGCTGGGAGGGGAGGGGTGAGGTGGCTGCTTCTCCACCCCATCTCAGCCCAGGGCTGAAGGGAAGGGGAGCCGCTGCTCTGCACTGCCAGCAGTTCCAAGGCTGGGGCTGGAGGAGGGGAGGGGCAGGGCCTCTGCCAACTTGGGGCTGGAGCAGAGGCAGGGCTGCCACTGTGGTCCGCCAGCTGGCTCGGTGCCTGCCACTATGCTCCACCCACCCCATTGGTG
This sequence comes from Pelusios castaneus, assembly GCA_007922175.1. NCBI lineage: Eukaryota > Metazoa > Chordata > Testudines > Pelomedusidae > Pelusios > Pelusios castaneus. The sequence goes on from ML685771.1 coordinate 15,599,670, forward strand.
GGCTCTGGGGCCTGGGTTAGAGGGGAGGGGTGGCTGCCGCTCTGCCATGCCCCCAGCTTGAGGCTGGAGGGTTATGTCTACACTTGTATAGTTAAGTCGACTCTGTTAAGTCAACTTAGAGTGGCTACACTTTAAGTCGACTTAAGTCAACCTTGTTAAGTCAACTTAACAGTAGACATAGCCATCCACACTGGCTTTAAGTTGACTTAATAAGGTCCACTTAGCACTATTCTCCGTCCACATTGGCTTTAAGTTGACTTAATAAGGTCCACTTAGCACTATTCTCCATCCACATTGGCTTTAAGTCGACTTAAGGCTTAAGTCGACCTTCAGAGGTGGTATTAAGGTGACTTAAGCTGTTAATACGTCAACTTAAGGAAGCGCTTAAGTTGACTTAATAAAAGCCCAGTGTGGACGCAGCTTTGTGTAGGTCGACTTAAGCATCCCTAAGTCGACCTAAGTTGCCAGTGTAGATGCACCTGAGGAGAGGTCTGCTGATATTCAAATGTCACTCAAGTGTCAGCAGGCACTGTTCAATGTATCACATCGCTAGCCTGAATTTCCTGCTTCAGGCAAGTAATGTGATAGGCTAATTAGGTGGGCTTGCTCTCAAAGTACAGGCCCACCCGTAAGTACACCCCTGTAAAATAGATAAGGTCTTATAATGTCACTCATCCTGTGGTCCTTCACAAGCCAAAAGTAAACACAGAACCATGCCACTATAATAAAAATCAAATAAACAATCTCAAATGATGTTAATATACAGTGAAATCGGTTCAACATTCTTCTCTAGTTAGCTAAAATGTATTATTAATTATCCAAGACTGAATCTGGCATATTAAGTTACCAGCATTTCAACGCACATTTTTATGATTTGAGAAGGGAAGCTAGCATAACTATGTTATCTACACTAGCGTTTTCATCTATCAAATTATATATAGCACAAGAAACTGGCAACAAAATCTGCAACAGGGAGCCATAAGTTCAGCTAGTCTTTATTACAGAGCTCAACAATCGCTTTCACACTGTTCCTTTAGCAACAAAATCTCCAATACATACCCTCTGTGTTTCCTATTTATGTTCACCAACTATCCAATTAACGTCCTGTTAAGCTACATGCCTGCAGTGACTTTATTCTTAGGCCTCTGAAGTGAAGCTTTCAGTCCTCTGCTACACCTACATCATTGCAAACTTATGTTGCTGTAGCTCCTGCTTTTATTCAAGTCCAAACAGGTTTCTTTTATAGCATACATTTTGCAACTTAAAAAATAAAACCAAAACCAAAAACAAATGGTTACTGAGTCCTCCTTGATCCATTAGTTAATTTGGATGCTCTTAAACACCATGGGTGCATCTACACTTGTAAATTAAGTCGATTTAAGCTTGCTTAAGTTGACTTAATTTACTCTGCATCTACACTACACTTTCCTTAAGTCAACTTAAGCAGCTTGCTTAAGTCAACTTAAGGAAAATTAAGTCGATTTTATTAAACCTCCTTTAAAGTCGACTTTAGGCTTAAGTTGACCTTCTAAAGTCGACTTAAGCCATTGTAGACGCAGAGTAGCCCTAAGTCGACTCCAAGTCGACTTAGGGCTCTCCGGGACTTCCCCACTGCCCTCACTGCCAGGAGGTGGAACAGGGAGAGCCTGGCATGCCCCCCCCCACAGGGCAGGGCAGGGCAGAGCCCTGCCCACCCTGCCCCTATGCCCTGCCAGGGTCCCTGTCCCCCTTTGCCCCATTGTACCCAGTTGCAATGGGGCAAAGGCTGAGCCCCCTGGCACTTGGCAAGGGGTGCCCCCTCCCTGCCACCGTGGACCTGCCCACGGTCCCCCTAGCCCCTAGAAGTTGCCCTAGGTGTCCAGTGTGGACACTCTAAGTCGACTTTGTAAGTTCCCCCCTAAGTTGACTTTAAATTTAAGTGTGGACATGCTAAGTCGACTTTGTTAAGTTAACTTAGCTAAAATCGACCTAAATTTACAAGTGTAGACATAGCCCATTAGATTCAACCTTTCAGAATACCCCTTTATATTGATCACCAGGTAGCTACTGAGCATGTTTATCCCTCTGTATTTCAGGAAGAGGTTGTCACAGTTCAGGGCATCTGCACCTGTATTCCCCCTCAATGATCTAGCCAGGGCAGCCACACTCAGGCTGCTAGCTTTCCTGGCCATTACCTCTCTTAGGTGAAGACATGTTTCTCTCTCTCTTCTCACCAGGGTATTTCCAGGTTGAACACTTCCCTGCCTTCACTGTGATATCCCCAACAAAAGACAGTCTGACTGAGCTCACCCGCTTACTATCTTTTCCAACTGCTCATTGTTATAGATACCACACAGCTTCTTTCATGTCATCCTATTTTATTTTTAGGGTAAAAGCATTACAGAGAAAACATATTAAAAATATTAAAAGAACTGACATGCATGCTAATAAGCTTACCAAAAATCACCCCAATCCTAACTTGGGCTCTGGCAGGAAAAGTCTTTTAACACCCAACCCAAGTGGTTTCCTTGTGGCTTCATCGCAGCTTCAGCTCAGAACAAACACAGTTTTATGGGGCCTCAGTCCATTTAACCCTTCCCTAGGATTTGGGCACTCCATGGACCAGGGGCCAGGTCTTTCAAGAAGCAAGTCCTGAGCCTGTTTAAAACCTGGCTATTTACAAAAACAGAACAAAAAATATCATTTCTTTGTGTGTTGGCCCCTGGAGAATCCAGTTTGACCTACTTTATGCAAACCTCTCCTGGGGGTGGCTTCAAAGGACTGATAACTAGAGGTATTACATTAGCATTCTCCACCTCCTAGAAGAGTTACATACAGTTCCCCAAGAACACATGCACAATTTGTATTTTAATATAATGGACCCCAAATGCATTAAACATTTAATTTAATTCAATAAAGTTTATCTTAGTTTCATATGGTTTGTCAAGAACCTTGCTGTATGTTGTTAACCGGTCAGTTATGCCTAGATCATAGAATCTTAGGGTTGGAAAGAATCTCATGAGGTCATCTAGGCCTACCCCCTGCTAAAAGCAGGACCACTCCCACTAAATCATCCCAGCCAGGGTATTGTCTAACCGGACCTTAAATATCTCCAAAGACGGAGATTCCACCACCTCCCTAGGTAACCCATTCCAATGCTTCACCACCCCCCTAGTGAGAAAGTTTTTCCTAATATCCAACCTCGACCTCCCCAGCTGTAACTTGAAACCATTGCTCCTTGTTCTGTCCTCTGTTACTCTGAGAACAGACTAGCTCCTTCCTCTTTGGCAGTCCCATATCAGAATTTGTTTCTCCTGCTCCTAGCAAGGATATGCATCACAAACCTCACTACCTTATGTCCCGGGTGCCAGGTATGTTTCATTGATCTTTCCTTCTCTAACAAATACACAGCAAAATGTGTTGTTGTTTTTAAAGAAACGCAATCCCTACCATAATGAGACATGCTCTGTACCTGCTTCTCACCGTAGGAACAGGATGAGAGAATAAAGAAAATGGGGAGAGATTTTTAAAAAGAAAGGAAGGAAAAGAAGATACATGAGTGGCAGCTTATGGCTTGCTGGAAGATTTCTCTACTAATAAGTCTTTACCAGGAAATGGTGGGGGGCGGGAATGGGTACACTTTATCAAGGAGGCGGACTGGCGCAGGCTGAGGATTGTAATGTGTATGCGGGAGGGGGCCTGAGTTACAAGTTTGTACTGCACCCAAAAGAATTATGCTTGGGCTCCTGCCAGGGAAAGGTGAGCCATCCAAGCAACTATCACAATATTCCATACTATCCAGGTTGTTATACCACTCTCATCATCACTGTAGTATCTGATTGCCTTCCAACAGTACATTAAAAAGTGGTTTACATAAACCTACCCTACAACACCTAAATCACACACCAATAAGATTTTTCATAACACACTCAGCCCATTTCAAGAAATCAAAGATTGGTCAAAATCAGAACCCTAGAAGGGACCAGTATTGTGACTTGTATGGGTGGAATCTTGCAGAAATACAAGTTTTGTGACATTTTAACTTCAAATATGAAAAAAATTCACAGATAAGACATTCAGATCATAAAACACACAAGAACAAATTCTGACACTTCAGCATGGTTAAATTCACTCTAAACAGTAGCCTCAGTTGGGATTTGAGCTATAATCTTATTTTATTCTGGATGTGCAAATTATCTCCTGGTCCTATTTCTGCATGTCACCCCCTTACCAAAGTCACTGAAAAGGTGAATAGAATATCAAGCAATTGAGTTGTGTTTGGTTTTTTTAAAGGAAATCAAATCAATAAGAACCCTGAAATAATTAGTACAATTGCAGACATTCCTTAACATTTTCTTCCCAAATTTATACACATTTGTAGATTTCTAGAAATTTTTTCACTCTTCACATTTAAATTGCTTCCTATGCTTGCACATGAATACACCGAATGCATAATTCTAGTGACAGATTTCAAGCTCGGCCCTTTGAAGCTTTCCTATCCTGGTGCTGCTAGCAATTTTGTCTACTGAAGATTGGAAGAATCTCCAGAGCATATTACCATCAACATCTGCCAGAGACACTGAGTAATATTAGTCAAGACATCTTTAATAATGCAAGAAAGGTCAGCAGTCCACAGAATATCAAGTCAAATATCAAAGAACTTAGAATCTTTTTCTCTTTGCATTTTTCAGCGGCTTTTTTCATCTCTTTTATGATTAATTGCATGCCAGCAATGGATTTGTACTTTCAGGACACACTGGCAGTGGATTCTCTTTTGTCAGATGTGTATATGTATCCATGTGTATATAACTGCTTATGCACTTATATATAAATAGTATGTTTATATTACATATTCTTTGAGAAAAGACTGACTCCTAATAATCCAAGAAATAGCTTCAAATTCTCTTATGGTAGTCAGGCCAAACTAAAGTACAAGAGTCCCAATCCCCAGACCACTTAGTTTTATCAGCTACATTCTGTATTTTGTGCTTTTCAAGACTTCCACTCTCAGAGTTAATGTTGCTTTACAACTAACAGGTTTTTCCTGGAACAGCTCAGGATGTGATCACATAACATGGCCCTGACCTTTTAGCTGCATAATGCTTTTATAATCAATATCCCAGAAATTAATGTGTTTATCATATCAGAACATTTTTAAAATTTCATATATACAGTTGCTAATTACCTCAAATGCCTATCGTGCCCTCTGAATTCTACAAAGGAACTAAATTAATTTTGTAACCTTAGAAAAATCATACCCAAATGCAAACCTCTTCATGTTTTTAATCTTCATGGGGCAAATTATCCACTCCATCACACTCTTACATTGATTACAGTATGGTGTAAGAGAGAGGAGATTTTGTTCTGTGTTCTCCATCCCTCCCATGTTTCTTCCCTTCAGTTTTCTCTCCTATTCACGGATTAGTTAGACTTCCCAGTGTATGTGGTTATAATGTATTATCTTTTTCTCCGATCACTTGTTCTGAGTCACCCATTTCAGCTTATACTGAAATAAGACCATTTTTAACCACCACCTGCAGAATTCAGCAGCAGCACCTTCGATTTCCCTACTTCACCAAGAGATGGGAGTTTGAGTATTACAACCTCTAGGTTCGTTGAGTCAAAAGCTTGCCACTCTTTGCAAGAGGTTTCCGCCTTTGTCTTGCCTTCTGAAGCCCATACAGTTACAAGTCCAATGTTCTTTTTTCACTGGTAAATTGGGAGCTGGGTACATGTAACAGAGTCATAAGCAACTGGGGGGGGGGGGAAGGAAAATGCCTAATCCATTTTAAAAAGAAAGCAACATCATCTTCTTTATCTCCATTCTCCCCGTGAGCTATCAGATGACCTTTCATATAATGGAAAGTAGTATCTGATCTACCATCATCATTGTATTTTAAAAGATAACATTTTTGTTATAGCATTTCATTGATGGACATGGAAAAATGGAATTAGGCACCCATCCTGCATCAGTTCCAGCACATTTAAAGATATTAAGAAAGGAAGTAATTAAAATTCTTATTGGGTGAAATCCTGGGCCTATTGAAGTCAATCCTTCCATAGCCTTGATGGGTGGCAGGATTTTGTCCCTGGCTTTTTGGCTTATTCATAAAGAGCATTTTTACTATTTACCTCTTATATTAATATTTTACCCAATTGAAAAAAATATTTTGCAAGTTTGATTCTCCATTTGTTTGTATTCTTAAATAACAAGTGTAAAAATCGATACTTCCACAGGCCTGGGAATCAAATCAACAAATGAATAAATATTACACTAATAATCAGAGGTCACAATATAAAAGAAACTTAATTTGTTTTGTTACTCACTAAGTCCCTGATCGTTCAAATATGTGAGCATGTGGTTATCTTCCCTCACATGAGCAGTCCCATTAAAGTTTAAGGGACTACTTATATTCTTAGTATTAAGCAGGTATAAAAATGTTTTTCAGCAGGACCATCAACAAGGGAAGGCAAAGAGGGCAATTGGGCAGGGGACTGGCAATTTTAAAGGGACAGAGGCCAGGGCCATTGGTGGTGGGGTAAAAGCCTCTCCGAAGGAAAGCTAACTTCCTATCCCACCTTTTTCACCCCGCCCTACTCACTACCACATTCCTTCCCACCAGCCCCCCTCCTCTTTTCCACACACACCTTTCCCTACTTGGCCTCCTCACAGCTGCATCCTTCCTCCCAGCATAGCCCCTTCCCCCCAACATTGCTCTCTGCATCCCTGCTCAGCTCCCCTCAGCTGTCATTCAAAGAGAGGAGGAGAATTGAGTGATGAAAGGGAGGGAGGTGCCAGCGAGTGGGCCAAGCAGAGGAGTGGGTAGAGCCCAGAGCAGAGCTGCGGTGTGGCTACAGGACTGTTCTGCTTGGGGGCCCAGAATTCCTGTCGGAGGGCCTCGTTTGCTGTATCGTAGCCTAAGAGCAAACTTGGAGTTTAGGGGCATTAGTGCAATCTGCACTGATTTGATCTTGGAATTGTGTGGAATGTGGCCCTAACACTCTTACTGATGTTGGGTAGGGGAGAATCAGCAGAGATGTTGGTTGCAGCATGGGGCACTATTTCACAAACATTTCCAAGCAGGTGAAGAAAGCATGAGTTCCCCCCCCCCCCCCCCCCGGCAGATTCTGATTATTCTTTTTGTTCAAATTCCAACACTGAAATTTAACCATAGCTGGTCAAAAAGGAGGACTATATTTGTGTGAGAAATTCACCCTGTATTTTTGTCAAAATTTCACATTGACGGAAACATTTTTTTTTTAAAAAAAATACTGTTTCATAGAACAAAGGAGGGCATGGAGGTGGTCCTATTTTATCCAAACCAGCTCACCTATAACTGATGAAACAACATCCCTCATACTACCAACCAAGGAGATATCTTCAGACGCCAACCCTCATTATTATAGTTTCCATTGCTCTAAGGAAGGTTTGTGACTAAGGACCAAGAAGCAGATTCTATTCCTTGGTTTGATAGATGTTTCTATGTGACCATAAGAAAGAATGCCAGTGCCTCTCTTTCCCCATATGTAAAGAGATACATTATCCCACCCTATCTCACAGGGGTGTTATTATTAGATTGTTAATGCTTGTCAAGCTAAGATCCTTAATGAGCATAGTATTAAAACAGAGGTCATTAGCCAAACTTGATAATTTGCAGTGCTGTTAACTGAGATTCCAATCACACGTTTAATGCAAAAAGACTATCAGTAAAACCCCAAAATTTAATTAGAAACTTGGTACTAAAAAGTCTGTATGATTTTTCCCAGGCAAAAACTATGCTATTTTCAGGATGAATGATGTGCTGTATGTGCAAATTAACATCAGGTCACATTTGCTATTCCTGAAAGCTTACGGGGGAAAAAACCCAAAGCCTTTTTCTATAACCTATAGCAGTATAGTCAAAGGCACTGACAAGGTCATACCAGAATACAGTAAACATTAAATAAAGAAAATGTTGCCATACATTGAAAACCATAGTTGGTTTTCTAGAAAATGGTGGTGCATTTTTCTGTTATCAAATGGGGTTCAAAAGTCATGTAAATAAATATACATGAACTAAACAAAAACAGCTGGAAAGTTCCCAGAAGAGACCTCTAACAACCTCTCAATTGCAAAGGCCATGCCAGATCAAGGGATCGTTATTAAGATTAAAGGATTACGCCATACCACCTGTGAAGTTTAAGCTACTGAATTTTAAATGTTGATAACATAAAATGGAATGTAGTAATTGGATGTATTAATACATAAAAAGAACGAGAGAGAGAAAGGAAGATGATGTATTTTTGTATCCCTGTTCTCCCACCAGGCCTCATTATACACTGTGGTGGTTTTTGGTGTAGTTATTGGGAGGGGGGTATTTGTTTTTAAACACAGACACGGTCTTGCAACTGTCTCCAAACCATACCAGACTGTATCCATTCCTGATTCTCCAATAATATTATTCGTCCAGTTTGTGTCTCTTTGGGGCAGAGACTTAAAGATAACTTCCTTTTAGAAAAGCAAACTACTGCAATGATTCCAAGCGATAGCAAAACCCTAAGAGCAAATTTTCTGTAGTTTGCTCTATGCTACTGTGATTGCATTCGATGACATTGTGTTACACTGCTGTGCCTAACAAGTAACTGAGATTAGATAGACAAGGAGGGGGAGGTAATATCTTTTATTGGACCAGCCTCTGCTGGCGAGCAACAAGCTTTAGAAAACTTCTCAAAAACTTGTCTCTCTCACCAACAGAAGCTGGTCTGATAAAAGTTAATACCTCGAGACCCATCTTGTCTCTCTAATATCCGGAGAGCAACACAGCTACAACAGTGTAAATAACTGAGCTGACACTTGTCTGAGTTCAGCAGTATCACTTGGTATGTTCACCAATTGAGTTTCTAATCTAAGTTTCATTAGAAGCATTCTACAAACAAAGCGAGGCTCAGTGTCTCTCCCAATGAAGTATGTTAACAATGTGTTTAAACTGCAGCATCTATAACTCACTGTACAGATTGCCACCCTTTGCAATTCACTCTGAGTTTGGAGTCTTAAATGAGTCACCAGCCAGGAGGCTCAAATGTTAAAAATCCTTAAATTCTCCAGCAGATATTCTTTTGTAACTCAGTAACCTTATCCCAAAGAAAACAGTTATCACAATAATAATATGTTATAGTGCCTTATGGAGCTACTGAAGTAAGAGACACCTGCAGAGACAATCAGATTTGGGGAGATATAGATGTATTATAATAATGTTTACAAACGTTTATCACTGCTTCACCATCTCCCTGACTTTAAGAAACAATCCTTGTATTGCTCTATATCCTTTGAAGAACACCTAGACTGACAATATAGAATAGGATACAGAGAACATAGCTCCTATGTGAATGTGTGGCAAAACAAAAGATTTTCAAAGCTAGCTGCAAGGTAAGATTTTGGCTGAATATAAGTTAGAATATGGATCTACTATAGTCTCAGAGAAAAGAGACCCCACAGCCTGGGTATATATTTCAAATTGTTGACTAAAACCCTGGCCAACATGGATCTAATTCTGCCTTTCTAAATTAAATTAACTGCTGTAGGTGATTTACTCAGTCAGGATTGAAGGAATGGGCCCTATGTATTTAAAAACCATCTATTTTATATTTCAAAATAATTGTTAAAACTATTAAAGATTTCATGAGGAAAAGAGGCAGCAGTGGAATAACCATGATGAAAATTGTTTTAATTTTGAATCAGGTAGAGAGGGACTTGAACTAATGTCCTTCCAGTTCTGAACCCACCTCCCTCAGTGTGTAGTATTTTGGCACCTGATTCAAACTTCATAACTGACCTATATCTTTAATGGGCTGAAGAAAAGAGACCAGATCCTCAGCTAGTATAAAGCAACATAAGTTCTATTGACTTCAACAGAGCCACGTCAATTTGCACCCAGTAAGTGCCTTAACCAATCTCAGCATTCAAGCGTCCCTGAACTTTGGGAAAAATATCAAGACCTAGATCTGCATTCAGGCTACTTTGTGGAATCAATCTATTTGTAACCCAGGAACTGGCGTAGGAAGGGATGGCAAAGTAAGGTCAAGTTCATAACTGGAAGTTGGTGGAGATGAGGAGGAACTGCTGCCAAAATAGAGAAACCAATTTTTTGTTAGCCCTCTTATTTTAAAGTACATCCATTTCTACTCTGATGTTATAGTCACTCCAGTAACTTTCATGTCTCTCTTATAATCTCTGTGAACATAGCATGCTTTTTGAATTTTCTTAGACTTTGCTCCCCAGGTATATTCCCTCCTCCCACAAGCTCTCACAGCTCTATTTTTCCCAGTATATGCTCTTCATAATGGTTTTACCTTTTTTAAAGAGAGATTAACAGGCAAGTCACAAAGGGACATTATTGTTTCAGTAAGTGAGAAAATTTATTTCATTACTCTTGATATTCAGCATCATTATGTTTTCCTAAAGAATCTGCATGAATAAAATCACGGCTCTCTCCTCAGGAGAAAATGGAGGTACAGGAACCACTGGTGCTACTAATGTACACACTTAATGGAACTTGCAGTCTAAAGAGGACAGCTAACAACAGGGTGGGTGACCTATTTATATAGGGTATAGCGAGAGGAAAGGTTGTGACAATGTTAGCACTGGAAGACTGAAAAACACTGCTGTGTCTGGAACAGAGCCTTGCTTGCTCTTCCCTCCCTCCTTCCCCTCACATATCTCATCCTTTCTGGGGTGCTGTGGTTAGTAGGCTATTCACAGAATAAAAACATAAAACACAGTAAGAGCTTTTCTAATGAGCATCCCAGAGCTGGTGTTTCTTTCACAGTCTCAGACTGCAGCAAATAGAGAAACACTATGCATCACTCACTCACACTCACACAGCTGGGCACCCCCCTACCCCCTCCACCCCTAATTGTTTAGACTAGATCTTTCACCCCAGCTCCTTCCTTTGGAATATAAACAGGTTACATGCCTGCTGCTTGATTAATTGGCGGGATAACAAAGGCTGCCTGCCAAGTAACTTAAGCACTGCTTATCTTATATACATCCTAACAGTAGGTGTATAAGTAGTGGGTTTTCCTTTAATTTATCAGCTGTTAGCAGGTTTCTTTGGATCCTGATGGGCTCACCCCAGAACTTCAAGGGCCAGGACATGCCATCACATGGGGAAGATATCATGCAGAACAAAATCTATTAACCTTTAAATTTTAGGAGTATCTTATGAAACAGCTCCATAGGGATTCATTGTGGCACTTAGGCTGTTTATTAAAAGGAGATGGATAGTTGGGCGCACTAACAGAATGGTATCATTAGTGTCTAGAATCTGCATCTTCCCTTTGCTCCTGAACTGCCTGAGGACCTCTGTTGTTAAAAGGCAGTTGTTTCAGCTATATTTACAAGAGGGAAGATGAATTACAAGAAGCTGAAAATAGATAGCAGAGAGAACTAAAAAGTTTTGTCATAAAAAATGAAAGATTATCTTTTCAGAATGCAACTAATCAAAATCTATTCAGTCTTTGGAAGCCTCAAAAGCCATTTAAGATGTGCAGCTGTGAAGGCCACCATCTTGGCCAACTCACTAGGGATTGAAAGAGAGACCTTCCATCTAGAAGCATGAGCTACCAAGCCTGAGCTGAAGAGCAATTGTTTATAATGGGGGAATGGAACAAGTCATATCCTCTATGGATCAACAGAGAGGGGGACCTACAATATTCCTCCACCAGTGGATTACATAGCATTGACAAAGATGAAGTTATGAAATTGGTTTTAATGATGCTGCAAAAATAGCACAGATTTCTGTGTAAGATTCTTAGGGCAGATCGACACAAACAAGGACTGAGCAGCAAGCTGGGATGCAAGTCTATGGAGCTCCATCATGCCAGATAGTCACTGTCCATGTGGACCCTGCTGATATAAACTAAAAATCCCCTAATGTACACGGATATACAGCAGTAAAGTACATAATGGTTTACTACAATACATCAGAGTGCATGAGGGAACTTTTAGTGTGCATCAGCAAGTCCATGGTGTACCACAGTATGTCAAAGCTCATCATGATTAACTGCAGTAGTGAAAACGCAGAAGGGAACAGGGTCACAGTATAGCTACAGACCAACTTGCTGCACAGTAAGTGCTCACATACATATGCCCTTAGAGACTAATGGTGGCTAGGAGCTTGCTTTTGCTCTTTTTGAATGCAGTGGGAGTTTTTCCATTGGCTAATGGAAGCAGGATCAAGACCCAAGTGCATCACACAAAAACAGATGCCTTAGGTATGATAGTCCTCTGTTTTGCACCTAGCATAGTTATTAAAATCCCTAGAAATAAAGTGCAAAGTGTGTAAAAGAAGCTACCTGATTGGGTAATTGTTTACAATCACTTTGAACTCCCTTTACACAGGTGTAAATGACTTCACCGGATTCAAAGCAGTGATGAATGTGGCCCTTCATTTCTTCAAGCATGTTCTCACTATACTGACCTCTCAACCCTCTTTATTATTGGCCTATGAAATACCACTGAAATTGCCTTCAAGGGGGGCAAGAGATAAGCTAACCATGAAAGATTCCTTGATTGCAGAGTGCCAGGGAAAGGAGTTGGCTAGGGGAATTGAAAAAGGGTAACTTTGCCTCCTTCCCTGAATGAATGCGTTGAGACTGGGGGAAAGAGCTTATAAAAAGGAAAGAGACTTGATCCAGCAAAAACATTGTGAAACAAGAACAATTCTGCTCTCAGAAAGGAAAGGCATTAATAATATACAACCAGAAAGTAAGTAAAGTGAAGCACCAGATTCACACTAGAGAGGTGGTGGAACTAAGTGCCTGTTAAAAAGTCAGAAATCAGACAAGGAAACATGCCGGGGACAAGGTTAAATATCATCAAAGAGAAGGATTGAAAGAAGGTCAATAATTGGATGGACAGGAAAGGAAGATGAATAGAAAATTGTTTTGGGCTGTACCACCACAGCCTTCCATTCGACAGAAAGGTATTGATGAGGTTTGAAGCGACCTAGAAAAATGGGAAAGATGTGCCCTCCTCATTTTCACAACATGAGCCAGAAAATGTAGAAGTAAAGAAAAGCTAAAGTCAAAGAAACCTCTTGCACTGAGCAGGCCTCAGTAAACTTGTGAAGGATAGAATATAGGAGAACCACCACAAGATTTATTTTAGAGAGCGTTCTTTGTTTAAAACTGCTTTGCAGATCTAAATAATACAAAGCAGAGTACTACACTGATGATGTAACTAGAAACAAGATATTCTGTGTATTTTTAACAACAGAGAAACATTCACTTATTTTGAAAAAGAGACAAAATTTGCTAAAACCTTTACTAAGCCTCCCACAGTATCCTATTTGCCTAAACAGAATCAGAGCAGTTGATACTTTGGACACTGCGATAATCACATTTAGAAAACCAAAGCAAAACTTTTATTTAATCTACTTTCCATAGAGAACATGAGAGAAAGGATGGTTCTGTACTTAATGCAGTGGACTGAGACCCAGAAGATCTCTGATTAATCCTAGCTGTGCCACAGGCTTCCTGTGTAATCCTAGGCAAGTCAATGCATCACTCTGCTTCAATTCCCCATCTGTAAAGTGGAGGTAATAAGGTAACAGTGCTTTGTCTCAACTATTTAGACATAGCCACTTTGGAGCAGTGACAGTTTCTTATGATTTATGTGTGGTGAGACCCCAATCACAGTTGCAGCCCCTACTGGAATACAAATAAAATGAAAAAAGAAGAATGGTTGGGAAAGGACATCCTCACGCCTCTGCTTTTGCATTTCAGACCTAGCTAGCTCACTACTGTGACTGAAAGAGTTTATTATATAAGAAATTGTCAAGCTGTCTGGAATGCCAAACTCAGGGCAGGCTGCTAAGAAGCAGAACCTCAAACTGGCTGCATGTTCTATACTTAGATTTCATCAACCAATTATCAAGTGTGAACTCCTCAAGCACTGTAACAGCCTTATCATGGAGTCCCACACAGTCTCGTTGGGTACTCCAATCTATTTTGCCAATCTGGTAAGCTTGCCATTATGATAGATGGAGCCTCACACCAAAAACCACAATAATGTTCAGGTTGCTCCCAATCCCACAGGACCACTCACTTACCCCTTAGATCTCACACCAAAGACAAAACTTGTTGCCAGTCGTATAATAATCTAATGATGTATTAACTAGGAATAGGAAATAAGAGTTCTTTACAAGGTTCAAGCAGGTAAAATTACCCATATAAATAAGGTGATAGAAAGTGCTGAAATATGCAAGCTCTGTGTATCCTTTAGGACTAACCTAGTCTAAGCAGCTAGGGATGCTTTGCTTAGGCTTAGAAATCTTGCCCTCCCAAAGTCCAAGCAGCATAGAGAGACATTTTCTTCTTGCTTGGGATTTTAATCCTCTTACACCCAGGATTCAAGATGGCAGGCTGAGCTTATGGCCATTCACAGGGAGCAAAAGAAGGAAGGAATGCAATTAACAAAGCCTTTGTTTTTGTTCTTTATGTTCCACAATGGCTCGTTTGATTTCAATGAGCCTTCTTGCTGTGCAGAACCTAACATCTTCGATAGGATGTCAGCATTTTACATAATATTAACGCTTCTTTCCTGTTACTTATGCAAGTCGTCAACGGAGAATCACTATGCAAACTCTTAGTATAACCTTGTAACACAGGATTCAGATGTTACAAGTGAGATCAATACATGCAGCATCCTACAGGCATTTCATAAAGTCCGACAGTGAACACATTCTTATAAACTTGCCACCCATTTTATATTACCAGACAGGTGAGCCAGACTGGTCTCAAGCTATGTATTTGTCAGTGTTCTATGGAGGGGCCTTGCATGAGCTGGCATTTGGTCTACCAGCATCCCAAGACTATTTGCTGACTCATTGGGCCAGGAGTTTGGCAAACCCTGTCCAATTCCCAGGAGGTCAGTGTCCCCGTCGCAAAGATCTCCACACTGACTGACACCATGGTCGGTGCAGTCTCTGGAGAAGCCAGCCAACGGCTGAATAGATGTGGAAAATGGAATTCCACTACCACAGTGACAGGTGACGTATACAGACTTAAAGAGACAGACTACATTAGGTGAACTGGATGCCTCCTCATCTGGTTGAGCCCTCACTTCATACAAAGACTCCCAGTGCTTTCACTAAACCCAATTGGAGGATTGTGGAATATACTGGTATAAGGCATGTGACCATGTCTCTCTCTAGTGGTCCACAACAGTGACCACAACCCTGGTATTTCCTTGTCGCTACAAGACTTCTCCATTGGTCCAGGGGAAAAATTTTGGCACATGGGGTAGTGAAGATCCCAGAACTGATTCCCTGAGAATGGCTGTGGTGTCTGAATCAATGAAGCCACAAATGCTTATTCAAAAATAAATATTTAGGGAATAAAGGTTTGGGGAGGAACTTCAGAATGTTGCTATGGTTTATTTTCTGTCTTATTCCATCAGGATGTCCCGTATTATACAAGCTGGAGCGCATGCGCAGATTTTTTTTTCTTTTTTTCCCAATGCAGGAGTCACTGTGATGTCTTCTTGCTCAGTATCATATGCAGACAATATATATCTGTATGTAGCTCGAGAGGAAGTATGTAAAGAGCTGAAATCTGAACTAGATAGTAACACAGCAACCATAGGAAGAAGCAATATAAAAGTGAATAATGAATGAGACCTGAGAAACAAACGGACAGAATGTCAGAAAGCAAAAACAACAACAGAATAGGGAATTGTGAACACTGTTTCAAACCAGCACCAGACCTAACATGCTTTTCCAAAGCCTAATTAACTTTAGCATAAAAATTATGTGCTGTAGATTTTATTAAGCAGAATCACAGGTGTTTAAGAATGGTATGAAGTATTTTAGCATCATGTGTGCTTTTATTGCGTGTAAATAGGGTATGTAGGCCGAAAAAGTGCGTTTGAATGTTCGTGACGCTGAGAGCATCTTATGCTATCTAGTAAATGGCCTGTATTTTTGCATACCTGGATGAAACTAAAACTTGTATTCAGTCTGGCAAAAAAGCTTACCCATTTATCCAGTTGAAGAGACGGTTTGGGGAAGGTGACTGGCTGGAAGAAGTGTCACATCCAATTTGGCCTGTGTTTGTACTACATCTCTGACAGTGATCTAGTCAGTCCACCCTTGTCCACTGGGCCTGATTCTCCAGCATGCTGCACCATTTGTTGCAATTTATACCTGGAGAGTCAGTGAAAGGTGGATGGCAAATGGTACATCTGTAGCCAGAACAGTTATTAACTCACAGCATTATGTAGTGGGTGCCACGTGTACTTGGTAGAAGCTCTTATCTGTGACCAAGTGCATGTTGCACCCCACTACATAATGCTGTGAGTTAACACTACATATTTCCTAGGTGGCTACTTAAAGTTAATTGAGATGGAATTTAGTGCAAAACACACAGAAAAGTTACTTAATACAGACGCCTCTAACTGAAATTATAGGTAAGGATCAATATTCACTATTAAAATAAGCTAAGCACAATACAGTGGTTTACTGTATTACAGTCTTGCGTTGTGTGTGCTTATAATTTATGGAGATTATTGGAAACAGAGATAAAAGGGAAAATAAGTGGAGTCCATAAGAAGGGAGGTCCTGATTCAGTTTATACCACCTCAGGGACACAACAAACCCAAAGAAAAGGGAATTGGGTATCATATTTGATATCTTTCCTTATAGTAATAATATGGATCTATGCTATGTTTGATCCTTAACCCTGATTATTATAAGGTTAATATGTCATCTTTGGGGTGTCCATAATTAAACAAACCTTAAATATTCTTAATAATTTGTGTATTTAAATGCTGTCTAGCTGCTTAGATACTACATAGAAACATAACTGTTAAAGCCCCCCAAATCTCCCTTCTTGCAGAATGCTAAGGTATACTATAGCCATTGTGATTACTAATTTTTCTCTTAAAATGAGAGTGCAAAATATCTGACCTGAGGTTATCGCCTGAGGCCTACAATATACAGTTAAATCCAGGCCTTTGACATAATTCCCATCAAGACTTAACCTAATATTACAGGCCCTTAACAATAGTAAACTTAATAACTGATTTACCTGTGTTCACCTATTTGCCCCCATGCATGTTCCAAGCTAATAAGCAATAAGATCCCTATCAACCTCATACTCCTATGATGTCATTTTACTCTAGAAAGCATAAAAATCACCTTCAAGACAGGAGTCGGTGTCACTGATCATAAGATCAGATCTGGTGTCACGCACTAACATTTAGCACCCATATTTCAGTGGTGTAGATATCCCAATGTGCGACACAGCCAGGAGTCAGGCCCATTACATTTTAGAAGGCTGTTTCCTTTATTCAATTTTAACTCAGTAATAAGTTAGAGGTTAGAGGTTAGAGACAAAAGGGGATGATTTAAAAAATGAAAGTGAAATTGCAAAGAAAAAAATAGAAAGGAGCATAAACTCTGGGAAGTCAAGTGTAAAAATATAAATAGGCAAGCCAAGAAAGAATTTGAAGAGCAGCAAGCAAAAGAGACCAAAAACAATTGCTAGTAGTAAGTACAGTAGAAACAAGTAGACTGCCAAACAGTCAGTGGGACCAATGGGTAATCAAGGTGCTAAAGGGGCGCTCATGAAAAACAAAATCATTGTGGAGAAGCTAAATTAATTCTCTGCATCATGTTGACTGCAGAAAATAGGAAAGAGATTCTCACAACCAAGCCATTCCTTTTAGGTGACAAATCTGAGGAAATGTCTCAGATTGTTCCAAAATCTCCTCTATTGATAACTCACACTGATTAATTAAACAGTAATAAGTCACCAGGACCAGATGGTATTCTGCCAAGAATTCTGAATGACTCAGATATGAAATTGCACAACTGCTAACTGCAGCATGCAACCTATCACTTATATCAGCTTCTATGCCAGATGGCTGCAGGATAGCAAACATAATGCCAAATTAAAATAAATAAATAAATAAATCCAGGCAATTACAGGCCAATAAGCCTTATTTCAATACCAGGAAAATTAATTGAAATGATAGTAAAAAACAGAATTATCAGACACATAGATGAACACAATATGTTGAGGAAGAGACTTTCGTAAAGAGAAATCATGCCTCACCAATCTTTTAGCATTCTTCAAGAGTGTCAACAAACATATGGACAAGGGAGATCCAGTGGATATAATGCTCTTGGCATTTCAGAAAGATTTTGACAAGATCCAAAGACTCTAAAGCAATGTAAGCAGTCATGGGTCAGTAGCTGGTTAAAAAATAGGAAAGAAGGTGTAGGAATAAATGCTCACTTTTCACAGTGGAAACAGCTAAGTAGCAGGGTCCCCCAAGGTCCTGTACTGAGACCAGTGCTCTTCAACATATTCATAAATGACCTGAAAACGAGGCAAATAGTGTGGTGGCAAAGCTTGTAGATAGTGTAGAATTATTCAATATGGACAAATCCAAATCTGACTGTGAAGACTGACAAAGGAATCTCACTGGGCAACAAAACAGCAGACGAAATTCAGTCTTGATAGGTGCAAAGTACTGCAAATTGGAAAAATAATCCTACCTCTACATACAGAAGTTCTAAATTAGCTATTACCACTCAGGAAAGAAATCTTGGAGTCACTGTGACTAGTGCTCTGAAAATACCTGATGAAATGTGCAGTGGCAGTCAAAAAAATTAACAGAAATAATATGACATAGAATATCATAATGCCACTCTAAAGGCCCCTGGTATACCCACATCTTGAATATTGCATGAAATTTTGGTCACTTCATCTAAAAAAAAAAAAAAAAGGATACAGTAGAATTGGGAAAGGGCAACAAAAATGATTTGGGATACAGAACAGTTTCCATATGAGGAGAGATTAAAAAGAATGGGGCTAAGGAAGTTTTTCACACAACATATATATAAATTGGATCAAGGAAAACAAAAGCAAAATTGTGTTAATGGGGAAGAAAAAAGAATATGTCCCAAAGGAATGTGACCTGATTAGCATAGCCTGTGAGTCCTGCTCACTTTCAGTGATTTTCTTCGTTATTTTTGGCAATATCCTCAAACCTCTTAAAGGACATTCAATAAAAAGGTCACCTGAAAGTATCTCTAATGATTATGGGACAGCAGAATGTATGGACAATGCACTATTTGCTACACACTATATTCACTGTCGTGGAGGAAGAAAACTGCAGAATTAATCCTCACCTAAGAAATCAGAATGATATTGTGCAAGGTCATGTTCATGGATTATAAGATTTCTACCAGTCAGTCCTGAGTTATTGCTTTGTAAATACTCAGAAACCTAGTTTGATAGATACTCTACAAAAAAGTTTACAATAGGAAAATTCTTCCTTCATGTGTCAGGATAAACATTCCCTTAAGAAAAAGAAAAGGACATTTAGTTTGACACCAATGAATTCCCATATTTTTGACTAATGTAGGTTTGATTTCAAACTAGATCTTTATCATTCTATTGTTATTAACCCTCCTAACAAGCAGATCCTTTTCATGGGTCATATGGATTATTCTGACAGAAAGAACTGGAGGTTTGGGGTGATCTATGGTTGTTTGCACACCCATCAGCCTCTTAATCAATCAAAGTGAAATGAAATGTAAAACACCTCTTTTTCTAGACGTATACAAATATTCTACATCTTTTAGACTCGTTTACCATAATACATAGTCCAGAAATACAGTTTTCCACAGGTTCCATCCTGGGCTCACTGCTTGGCCTTAATTACTTTGCACAAATTAGCATATGGGATCCTGTAGTTAATGGGATAACCTGGTGTGTCATTGTTTGAATGGACCAAAAAAAATCAAAACCAACAAACCAGCCTAGTGGTAAATGTTTTAAAAGAGCCTAATGATTTCAGGGGGCCTATGACTGGGATTTTCAGATGACCCAAAGGGTGTCAGGTGACCAACTCCCATTGAATTTGGCCTCCAGGTTGGGATTTAGGCCCCTAACCCACTGAGATGCCTTTGAAAATCCCAGTACAAGTGGGTAGGTCACTTATGAAAAAGGTGCCTTTGGTGATGCTATCTGTCTGGGCTGCAATCTCCCACAGCAAGATACAAGCAACTCCCCTTGACTTCAACGGAAATGACCTCCTGTGGAGGAATAGGAAGCCTGGCAAGTTTTACTTTATACTACTTTTACTGAACAAGTGGTACCAAGCTTCTGGGAATTCTGCCTATGCAAAGGGTGGGCAGTGTAGCACTAAGAGATGCAATAAAGCATCTTCTATTTCTGAAAAGCAACCAGAAGGAACTTACCTAGCAAAACTCCCTCCTTCTTCACCTTCTTAGCCCTTTCCTTTACATCTGGTAATTCACCACCTACTGGCATATCGAAATCACTATCATCAACATTACTCGGGATCGTCAAATTCGGATACACTTAACAATCAGATCATGCTGTGAGAACCATCCCTCCTTCTTCCAGTCACAGAGCTGGGGGGGTGCGGGAGGGAAGAGCTGGTATCCTAAGAGTTATTTTTAATGTCTTCTCATCCCAACCACTTCTGAAATACTCAGGCATTGGCCACACTTAGTATGTGCTGCAACAGGCTGTTCTGCTCATATAGTATAACTGTAGCACAGAGTCAGGAAAGACAATGTCAAGGCTATTGTTTGTTTTGGGTTTTTTTGCACAACCAAGCAGATAATAAAATCCTTCCAAAATGATGCAGCCTAGATCCATCATTCGCAGTTACTTTGCAATCCTTCCTAACAGGCACACAAGCAAAAGCCCAAAAGGCAAGCGTTGCAAAGGATAAAGAGGTCTGTTCACTAATACGGTATGAGCCTTCTCTCACAAAAATAATATTGAGACAGTAGGAGCTGTCAAAGGAAGTGGAAGCTACAGGGTAGCTTTTTTATAGGTTGCCTACGGTTTGTTTTATGTGGCTCAGCAGTTTCTCCAAAAAGTACTCCCCATCTCCATAAATCCCCATTCAATAAACCCAATAAACAATATCAAAGAGCTCCCAGACAATCTTCTAGCAGGTGACAAGTAACCAGCACTTTAAAATTAGAAAGGAGGGTTGTTGTTTTATTTCCTTTAAATAAGAGAAATGATGCACAAATGTCAAGCAATGAAATGAAAGGTCAATGGAAATGAGAATGAATCACTTTTTAAAAAATGAATCAATCTGATCAAGGTTTGAGGCTTAATTTGAGATTTCTGCTCCCTCCTTTGTCACATGTGCTTTTATTTACACACACACACACACACACACACACACACACACACACACACAGTCTGTTTTACTGAGCTGGGGACTCCATTATGTGATGCACTGCATAAACACAGCGAAAGCAAGTCCTTGCCCTGAAGAGCTTAGATTCTAATTAGAAAGGACAGACAATGGGTGTAGAAACAGAGGCACAAAGAGATGAAATGATTCACAAAGCAGCTCAGTGGCACAGAACTCAGATCTCGAGTCCTAGCCGAGTGCCCTATCCACTGGAATATGCTGTCTGCTGAACCTTGAAAGCAAAGCGAAATTCAGATTCCATATTGTTTCCACGCATAAGAATTGCAACAAATTTTTCCTTGTGCAACTCCATTGATCTTGGCCCATTCGGATATTCACATACTTCATCCAAGATACATTTGCATTTTGTATTTAGGGAGTATAATAAGCACATATTCTAAACATGCAATAATTAAAACAAGTAAAAGAAACAGAAAACACATCCTACTTTGCATATGAAAAATATGAACAGCCATTCAAATCTACATTTTTTCACCAACAGAGATTACAAACTCTTGACAAGCCATTATTGACAGGGAATCTCACCAATTTTAATGGGACCCCTTGTGGAAATAACTGCTCCCCAGTGTGAGAGTGTGGTTCACAATCCAGCCTTTGAACATCTCTCTGAGTACAATTTCTCTTTGAGCTCCTGTATGACTAGCCAGACTTGTCTTCTTAATTCTAACACTGTCAGAATCTCCCCCTTCACAATGCCCTCAACCCACGAGTGAATAAAACAGACTGGCCTCGCTCAAGTCAATGGTAAAGTTCCTCTGGACCACAATGGTGCTAGGATTTGACTTCTCATTTCCATGCTAACTCTCTTCTCTAGGCTTCCCAGCACATGGTGTCTTCTCTGAGTTTATCTTTTAGACTGGAAGCTTTTCAGGACAGGAATGGTCTTCAGTTTTGCATCTATACAATCTCAAGCACGTTGATGACACTTCATATATTAATAGCATCAGTGCTTTCTTAGTGACAGTACTCAGGGATACTAAGTACAGGTGCCTTTTTTGCCAGCCCCACTGCCCAGCTGTGGGGGTAGGGTCGGCAGGGAAAAGGAGCGCGCCGCTGAAAGAAGGGGGTTGGTGCAGGAAGAAGAGAAGTGGGAGAGGCATTTTTCAAATTTACTATCAAGATATGAGTACAGGCAACTTTTTTATTGTTTAACAAAAAAAGCACTGAATAATATTAAGATTGCATGTAGCACGTTATGGTAAAATTCCATTACCTTGAGTGGGGCTGCTATTGGGCTTTAATAGTTTCCTCTGTGAAGTAGTGGAGAAAGGTTATTATTAGGCATTTTTCTGTGTAGAACTGAGACCGATACCATTTACACCCCAACCGAGCAAAGCAATAAGCCTGTGCTTATTCTTACAGGGTACGTCTACACTGGTAACTTAGATCAACTTAAGGATGCTTAAGTTGACCTACACAAAGCCACGTCCACACTGGGCTTTTATTAAGTTGACTTAAGCGCTTCCTTAAGTTGACTTAACAGTTTAAGTCAACTTAATAACACCACCTTTGAAGGTCGACTTAAGCCTTAAGTCGACTTAAAGCCAGTGGGGACGGGGAATAGCACTAAGTCGAACTAATTAAGTCAACTTAAAGCCAGGGTGGATGGCTATGTCTACTGTTAATCAACTTAACAAGGTCGACTTAAGTGAACTTAAAGTGTAGCCACTCTGTTATGTCGTCTTCACAAGATCGACTTTAAATCAACCTTATTAAGTCGACTTAACAGAGTTGACTTAACTTTACAAGTATAGACACAGCCACAGAGGGTGACTACTCCCAGTGATTTCAATGGGACCATTCTCTATTTAAAGTTTTGGGTGTTCTGAAGTGCTTTGCAAGCTCAAAGCCTACTAATCGGTTCAGCTGTGACTACAGGCTTGTGGAAGAGTTAAATGTTCATTTTTTAATCTGAGCATCCTTCCCCCTTCAGAATTGTATTTCATTATTGCGAGTTTTACTAATGCTTGCCTATGGCGATATTGGTAACAAAGTCAGATGGTCCCATCATAATTTCATTCAAACCCATATTGCTTTTACATTTTATTTCTTTTTGCCATTCCAATTGGCAACTGCCAACAGCAGGCTGAAATTTTACCTAAATGAGAGCATTTCTGCTCAGTGAAAGAACATTATTCTGTGCCATTTGCTTAACAGTTCATATTACTGTGTAGGGAATGCTGCATCCTCTGGCCAAGTTCCTGGCATCCAGTTTGTTAAGAGTTCCCAGGATAAGACAACTGCTGTGTTTGCATGGTAAAAAAATGTGTTGTCTGGGCAAAAAGATGGAGTCATAGATGAAAGTCAAAGAAAAAAATCAGCAGGTGGATTGATATGCCTTAATTTCATAGCTCCTGTGCTTCAATACTTCTTAATAAAAATGCCAGTATTAATGGTGTATTGTACAGCCAACATGAAATAGGGTTTCTAAAAGAATGTCTACACAGCAAAAAAAAAAAAAAAGCACCACTCAGCTGTGAGCATCAGAGCCCATGTCAACTGACTCAGGATCATGCTATAGGGCTAAAAAAATAGCCGTGTACACATTCTCACTTGGGCTGGAACTCAGGTTCTGAAACCTGGGGGCGGGGGCAGGTGAGACAAGGACTTCAGAGCCCCAACTATAGCCTGATCAGCAATGTCTGTACTGCCATTTTTATCCCTGTGAGCCCAAGTCAATTAATCTAAGGTTCAGACTCACTGCCTCTGGGTTTCATTTTGCAGTGTAGACATACCCTAAGGGTTAGACTGCAAGCCTTATGTTGATTAGACTATAATCACTGACACAGACCCTCACTTTAACGACAATTTCAATAAGCAAGCTTACTCCTGATTAATTTCTGTGCTTCCATTTTTGGTGATTTCAGATTTGCTTAAATATGTCTAATAGCCAATATGTATGTCCCTATACTAGAAACACAAGGTCACCTTGTCCACTTAATTCTGTGGGATATTGAGCATGTGTGATACGAAAGATACTATGAAAGTATCTGAAACTGTGCTGCTGGAAAACCAACTTAGATACAATTTACATTCTGTCTACTTAAAATGAGTGGCTACATTATTCTCCATGCCACATATGCCCATATTATTCTTTGTTCTGAAGGTAATCTCATTCCATTCCAGAGGGGGCTGCATTTCAGTGGTAAGTAAAGTGGCTCCTATAAGAGTCCAGAAGTTGTTGGAGCGTCTTCTGGAAAAAATGCACTTTGTACATGCAAAGTATTCAACTGACAAATATACATTAATAAATCAAGCAGCACGAATATGAAGACAGTAATTGCCATATTAGATCAGATCTTAGATCCATCTAATCCAGCAGTCTGTCTCTAACAATGGCCACCACTTTGTTCTTTAAAATCATTCAAGTAGTATTTTATATAAACGAACTTCAGCCTGGTTTTTTTTCCTACTTTTCCACTGAACGCATTGCTTTCAGTATTTACAGTTCAAAAGTGAGATATTTTGTCACAGAGATCATTTTGAATGTTCCCTGATTGAATGAGCAGAACTACTATTATCAGGTATCAAAATACTCACAATTATGAATTTGAAATTCACTTTCTGCAACACTGAGTTTAAATCTGCTATTGTGGAGCACATGCAGGCAATAAGCATGTTTGCTGGAACAGATGCAGATGGCAAGCAGAAAAAAGGTGCCCAGTATGAAAATCACCCAGAACACTTAAGAAGAATTGAATCATTTCTCAACAAGCTCTGTACTTTAGACCAAAATTCAACCTTTGCAGTCTCCCATTATAGATAAGAAATGAGACATTTGAAGAGCCAACACAGAACTGGAATAAGTAGTTGCAAGTTTCCCTTTGATGCAAAATAGAAACTAAAAATCTCAAATGTCCCATTCCAATAATTCCCGCAACATGCCATTGGCCATCATTACACATCAAAATGACCCTACTGTGTTATCATACCACTCCGGTGTGGATAAAGATGTGTTATTTAAACCAGAAGGCTGAAAGAACTCATCACTCAAGAGTTAATGACCTCGCAAGCAACAAATAAGAGTTAAAACTGAGCTAAATGGACTGCTTAAATGCTTGTGAACATTAACTCTCTGATAGAAACATGGATCCTTTGACATGGACTATAAGTAAAGGAGGAGATGAACTTTCACTATTTTCCTTTTAAATTAAATAAGATTTTCTTAATCACAGGAATTGGTAAAGCATTTGAAAGTGGCCATTTTCTACTTTTATGTATTGTATGAAATAAGACAGTGTCTTCCATGCTAAAGCATATTACAAATTTTAACTGATGTACACAGGGATTCTTTTATCTACCAATAAAATACACCAATCTCTGGAGTGGGACATAGCAATCATTAACAATTTTATATTAATGCTACATGGTAGTTTAGGACAGGAAGAAATTATACAAATGTATCTACTTGGCATTTTAATTGAAATACAATTGAAATCACATAGAGAGTTTAGATAAGCTGCTGAAATTTGGCCCACACATTCTTACCATTGTGGAAAGTATGATAGCATCTGTGATGATCACAAGTGGTCAGGGCATCACTTTTACAGTTCATTAGAAGTGCTGAGCATGATTAAAATGAGACACTAATGGTGTCTGAGTCCCCACTCAAGACACTCCAAGGTAGCTTGACTTTCACAGGTGCAAGCACCCACCCTCTGAAAAAAAACAGGCCCCCTTTGAAACATCTCAAGTGGAAGCATTAAAAATGAGATATCCAAATCTGATCAGCACTTCTGAAAAAGTGAGCTATGCCTTAAGACCCACCCTGTACGGCTGATTGAACATTGAAAGTAGGACTATATTTGGGAGGTGTGACTGCCAGCTCTCACAGACATACCTGCCGTAGCTGTGCTGGAGCAAGTGTACTAAAAGTAGCAATGTAGCGAGAGTAAAACAGGCCACAGCTCAGGTTACCTGCCCGAGTACATCCATTCCTGGCCCCTTTGGGAACACGCTCAGGCAGCCAACTATCCATGCTATCCTGGCCACACTGCTATTTTTAGCATGTTCACTGGACCGGAGCTAGCACAGGTACTTGTGTGAGAATTGGGAATTGCACATACTAGTTCAAATGTAGCTTTATTAGAAGGAAAGAACATCTGCTGAATCCCAAAACATTTTCCTCCAGTATCTAGGTATTCCTGAGGGGCTTCCAAGCATTGATCCAACCAAAGGCTATTTAGCTTGTGAGAACTGCTGGGATTACAGCACAAAGTGATATCACTAAAAGTTATTTAGCTAATACAGCAACTGTCTGATCCACTGAAGATAAGAAGAACTGATATAGCTACACAAGTCAATATTCTGTATGAACTGGTCATTTAAAACAACATGATATACATTTACTAATATCGCACTTCATTATTATTTCAGAGATGGAGCCCTTCTATTCCTTTCGCACTAATGATGGATGAGATTTTCTCTTCTGAAAAGGGTGAACATTCAGACTTTCAGAGATTTTCATCAATATATTGACTAATATAAGGAGAATACTAGTTATTCCCAGAGTAGTAGTAGAATTGTGAATACATACATGAGTTAATGTTAATGCCCATATAAATTAATGCTGATTTAGAGAGTTGGGAATTTTTTCTAGGTAATGTATATAGCATTCTAGGTTGAAATGATTTCAAAAACTGTTTTTACTAATACATCTGTCTGTATTTCTAAGCGGGTTATACAAGTTTTGATCTTCAGCTTTAAAACCTTGAGCATGTTAGTTGCTAGGAAACCAACAAATCTAATTCCTGTAGCTCTTTATAACACAAGGATATAATTATATAGTGGCTCCTTAAAAGAAACCTACTATATATGCAGTTTTTAAATCCCCTTTTTTAAAAAATAAATTGAGGCTCAATTTATTCAGTTCACCCTAGGTAACAAAAAAGATAAGACAATAATAAAAAATAGTAACAAATATGGTGGAAGGAGAAAGACAGAACATTATTTTATCAAATAAAATATTATTTATCTCGTTGCTGAAAAAAGAAATGAGTGAGGCAGTAGACAGCTATAAGGTCTTTAAATTTACTTCCCATATGGAGTCTCCATTTTGTGTTTAATATTTCATTATGGTTATTGTTGATCATTTCTGGTTCACAGGATGCATTCAGATCCATTCAATCTAGTGTCTTTATGAGAAACATTATTCATAAACATATAATGAAAGCAGAGACCCTTTACATAGCAGAAGCAGTGAACCATCTAGGTATGCCCACCTGACCTTGCAATTAGTGGCTTATCTATATGGTGCATTGCAATGGAGTTATTAATTTTACTGCCTTAGACTTTCATTCTTTGGCTTGGTGGGTCTACAGAGAGAATAATGTGAATTCCATTAATAACAATTGCAAGTGACACAGTAGGACCATGAACAACATTTTGTTCAAAAGGGATATTTTGTTCATAGACATAAGCATATTTAAATTACCCTCAATTCCAAGAAACTTGTTTCTTTAATCCATTAGAGCAAAGAAATGGTGATAACATAGGCTTGCATAAGAGAGGATGGATAAGTTCAACAGTATTGAAATATAGAACCTAGATTTTCTAAGCTAATTATCTCATTAGCATTCAGTAAACATCCACAAGAAATAGCAGCAGTTGAAAAGTTGGAAAAGTTCAAACATTTTGAAAGCTATATAACAGGGAAAACTAAGTATTGTAACCAAGTAAACTCAGTTTGTGGGTATGTCTTCACTGATGGCCATACTGCCTGCCCACAGTGAAGGATCAATTTTGCAGATTCAATTGAACACCAGTCGAATTTGGAAGTTGACTCTGTTAATCCACTCTGGCAAGTAGTGTAGTGCTGCATCAATGGAAGGACATTTCCCATTGGAGCAGGGGAGACACCATAATAAGTAGACATTATGAAGTCGACAGGCGATACGCAAATTATCGTATGTAGGTTGCATATCTCCTGCCATCAGCCGCCAAAATCCATGGCTAGTGTAGACTGAGCCTATGTAATATTTATAGTACATGGTGGCAGTAACTCTTACATTTATGGGGCTTCCCCCCTTCCATTGTAAGTTTCTTGTAACCCTCTATATTAAGAAGTTCTAACCCATCCATAGTGTGCAGCAAGCCTTTGAAATTCACCAGACTGTCTTTTTGTTCTATATTTGAACAGCACGTAGCAAAATTGGATCCTGGTCATAGGGTATTCAGAAATCTGACATCCTAGGCAAGACTTCAGCATTCTACCCCCTTTTAGCCTTAGAACAAAGGTTCTTAACTAAGGGGGCAGTGAGCCTTCTGACAGTTTGGTGGTTATAGCAGAAGTCAGGAGGGCCAGAGCTGGGTGACAGCAACGATTGATCAGGGTTGGTCCAGCCACCCCTTTGTCACAGACAGCTGAGGGGAGTGGCTGCAACAAATCTGAATGAGTGCCATTGTGGCCTGGTGTAAAGTGCTGTTCAGATTTGGTTCAGCCATCCCAGCTACTCTAGGCAGAATCAGCTGCCTTATGCAGCTGTCTAGCTAAAGCAGCCCTGGTCCACGACTCTGGCTCCTAGGTGCTATGAAAATACAAACAACCACTGCACATAACAGAATTTGTGTTTAACTTTTTCCTTTGAAATATTCTAAGAAATTACATTTTAAAAACTACATTAGGTTTAAGTTATTCAGGTTGCAAAGTAAAGCACTTGAAGGACATGTCAAATCTATGATTGCCCATGTAAACTTAATTCCGCTCCTTTTTGCAGATGATTCAGTCTTTAATTACATGATCATGTGCCATTTTTCCCCACACAGGGCTTCAAACTTCATTCAGTACACAGTCTTTCACACTGAGTAAGGCAAAAATTTTGTGCAAAAAACCAATATGCACAAGGAGATGGAATTAAGGGAGAGCCATAACACTGGCATTCCATAACTTTCATGAGCTTGCCTTTGCAATATAGAGAACTTTAAAATAGTTCTTTCAATGAAACACACTAGTTTTTGCAAATATTTTCATCAATGAAAATTCTGAAATATTTGCACAGGTGCATGGGAAGTACATAGACAGTCATAGTCAGTTTGAAAATTCTAACTTTAGAGCGCAAGTCTCCAAAACCCTTACTTGTGTGTGTAGTCCTGACAAGGATAAGCTCATTGGCTATGTCTACACTTGAAAAGTTAATAAGGTCAACTTTAAGTCAACCTAAAGTGGACCTTATTAAGTCGACTTAACAGAAGTGGACTTAACTTTTCAAGTTTAGACATGGCCCCTTTTTGACCTTATTAATTCGACTTAACATTTTAAGTCGACTTAAAAAGGTCCACCTAGGCACTACTCCGCATCTCCACTGGGTTAAATCGACTTAATAAAGTCGACTTAAGCACTAGTTCAAATTAAAACTAGGTGTTATTAATTCAAACTAACTTTTCCTTAATTCGACTTAAGGAGCAGCTTAAGTTGAATTAAGGAAAGCCCAGTGTAGACGCAGAGTAAATTAAGTTGATTTGAGCCTCCTTAAGTCGACGTGATTTATAAGTGTAGACGCACCCATTGAACTCAATGGGAGTATTTGCATGAGTAAGATTTAACAGGTTGGGCTCTTATTTATTATTTCATGATTTTTCCCCCCAAAAGTATCTATCCTAAAAGCGCTCAATGCTTATAAATTTTAAATATATAAAACAATGGATGAAACTCTAAAGAAGCCCCAGCCAAAAAAGCAAATTTTTCAGTAAAATAACAACCTTCCTCATCTGACTGCCTCATATCCTTTAAATCAACTCTGCCAAAAAGCCCAGGAAACAGGGGCCTGACAAACCAATCATATGAAGACAGTTAGAAAAGAATTGAATTGTTTAATTCAAGAAAGATAAAATAAAAGAATTTACAAGTTCCAAAGGGGTAGCCGCATTAGTCTAGTTCAGCAAAACAAACAAGGAGTCCTGTGGCACTTTAAAATATTTGTTTAAAAGAATTTAGTATTTGTAAGCCAAGGTACCTAAAATAATGAAAAGATAGATATGCCAGTGGCTTCTATGCTCTAAATCTAATAATATAAGAGCAAGAAGACATTCACCGAAATTGAAAGGTGATGAATTAAATATGGTAAAAAGGGAAAAGCCTTTTCATACCACATGCAGCTGGACTGTGGAACTTTTACTGCACCAGGATGTCCTATCTTCCAATAAATAAGCCTAGCCATCTGCCCGGGAGGCAAGTAAAATTGGTCTGTCAGACCTAGGCCAGAATGAGGACTCCACCACAAAATACAATATGCCACTAACCCACTGGCAATTAGTTTAAGGCCAGTCCATTTAGGACTTTATAGGTCAAAGGCAACGCCTAATCCTACCTAGAAACATCTCACGGGTCAGTGCAAACTACAGAGAACCAGTGTAATGAGCAGTCTGCATAAAACACAGCTTAATATATGAGCATCTACATTCTGCACTTACCCAATTTCCTCATGATCTCAAAGAGTCGCATCATGTTTGTCCATTGCACTCGTTTTCTTTCAAACTGCTAAAGCCCTGGATTATTGTAAAAGTTCTTCATGTGAAAGGAAAAGCTATACCCTTCTCATCGAATACTGATTCGCAAACATAGCTCTTGTCTAAGGCTCTAATATGACTCCTGAGAAGTGAACCTGAGTAGTGAGTAATGAGCAAGCTCCTTCAACCACAGAGGCTAATATTATCACTTTTTCTCCTCTCTAGCTGTGTCCTACAACTTGCCAACATGATCTCTGCCATGTGCATTTAGCCAGCTTGGCCTGCCTGCTGCAGAACCAAGTCTTGGACAGTAACTGCACCTGTCGGGTCAGAGCAGACTGAGGCAAAGGTGGATACTCTTTCTCATTAACACTTTCACTAGCTTCACACATGATGAAGGGAAGTGACCCCAGTCAGTGTCCTGCATGAGACAAGCTTCAGGTAAGACGAACAAGTTTCCCACACTACTCTCCAGCACCAATCAGAAAATTCCTAACGGGGAGAAAAAGTTATCTGGTTCCAAAAGGCAGCTCAGATCTTTCAGGTTGTCCAACAAGCAGAATAGTTTTGTTGCTGGGGTTCTTCCAGATACAATTTCACGGGAGAAGAAAAATTCCCTAGACTTCACCCTCATAGCAGTATAGGACTTAAGCCAGTCTTTATGCAACAGTCAACCAATCTTCAGTGAAGAACTGTCACTGATGTGGCAACTGCTGGCCCCATATGCTTCATCAGTCACATATATATGCAATACTCATCTGTGCATTCAAGGCTGTATTTGCCCCTTACTGTTTATTGCAGACTGCAATTGCAGTCAAGCTCTGTGAGTATGCCCAGAGTATAGCAGAAGCTTTCAGAACCTGAGATGACCCAGACTAAGCTAAACATTTGTACAGCTAACTAAGTGCCCCTCCTAAGGAGCAATGACTACTCAGAGTGCATTACAAAGCATCACAAATTCACAACACTGCCATGCTTTAAAAGGATGAGTAGCTATGTTATTGTTATACCTGCAGTTTGAGTATTTTTAAGAGATGATAAAATAATTGATTTTCTCCCTCCACATCTAAGCTGAAGTTACAAATTTGATCCAAACTTTTTTCCTTTCTCTCTGTTCATCAGCTCTGGTACCACTACTTCTCCCCCTGGAATTTAGATTCTAAAGAAACGCATATCTTAACGAAACAGAGGAAGTTAAAAACCACTCCAAACTGATAGAAACTCAGCCAAGTCTGAGGCAGCTTCAGCTAATCCACCGGCGATGGAAATGTGAACAGAAAACTAAGCAAAAATATACTGTACTGTACTCACTTCTTTCAGTGAATGCTTCTAGTACGGCAGGAGCAAATAAACCATGTACCACTATTGCTCTGCTTATCTTAGCCTTATCATTTGAGTTACCTGTCTACAGCTGTGGTGGCTAAACCATTTAATACACAATTGTACCAAGAAGGTTATAAGTAGCATTGCCCTGCCAAAAATAAAAAAAGGAATTAGGGTTCTGTGACTGCGCATTGGTGTGTGAGATTGTTTATATCATTACACTCCACTGGAAGAACAAACACATAAAATCATGCTCCAGCCACCATTTTATTTGCTACTTCATCATATTTCTATATTTCTTTAAGTACCTCATTAATAAAAAGTTTCCCATGCAAATGTAGTATATTGTTTGTAAGAATACATATGTATAATATAGCCAGAATGACATGACTGGATGTAGCAACTAGATTGTTAGTGGTGGTCTAGGGAAAGATTTGCACACAGCACTAAGAGAGAAAGTAAGAACTGAATAGCATTGAAAGGGGGTGCCAGGACTTTTCTGTAGCCCCATCTTGTTAGCAAGCATATGAACATTGCACAGGCTGCAAGTTACTGCCAATTCATTGGAGCAGATGTGTCTACTTAGATTTGACAATGAATATAAGGCAGATGGGAAAAGTCATCTGAGCTTCGGTCTAGAAAAGAAACTTTTAGAGTAGTGGACTCTGGAAGACAGCTTAAACTGGGAATTGTCTATTGTTCTATTAGACTACATTTTGATTAATAAAGCCAGTCCCAAGAAAGGATGACGTTTAAACTCTAAGAATTGTGGGGCCTTTATTAACATCCTTCAGCACTCTGAAACAAGAGAGCTCTTTATTCTAGGTGCTGTGTCAGTACAGGCTTTGGGAAAGTGTTTCAAATATAAAATATGGAGCCCCAGAAAACATCCACTTCTACACTTTTGCCACTGCAAAATGTTCAGCCTAGAAATACCAAGGGAAAATTGGAACTTCAATGCCACGTTAGCTACGTGCACTTCTCTAGGGCAGAGGGGTGACTCAGCTTTCTCCAGTTGTACCGCTTCTGCCAGGGGCCAACAGCAGCAATACCAGCTAGGTTCAGTCTGCCTAGTGGCCTTGTACTAAAATAAACAGAATTATGGCTGGAGCCGCACCCAAAGCAATACTCCTACTTCTGGCTCCAGGAAATTAAGAGAACATCCCTCATCCCTTTCACAGGCGGTTCTTGCATCCCCCACCCCTTTGCAAGTACTCAGAAGTCCTTGGCAATACTGAACCTCAAAATACCTTCTGTTTGGGGGGAAAAAGAGTTAAAAACCAACTTAGGAAGCACAATAATCCTATATATAGTTACATGGAATAAAATTAACAAAACCACAGTCACTATATCTCGAGTATAGCCAAGCCCTCAGCTCCACGTATTAATTGTCTGATTTATTGAGGTGCAGAACTCTCAAGTCACCAGAACAAACCCCACCCACCTAAATCTCCATTTACAAGATCAGCTAGATTAGCAGTAGTCAAGGGCATCGTGGAGTGCTCTCTGTCTGTCTTCTCAAGATGAGAGTGGTCTGCACTACCAAATCCCACTCCGCTGCACAGCTCTCTGCTCCAGTTTTGTGACATTAGCTCTGTTGCAGCTGGTTTGGTCCCTCCTCATTGGAAAATCAGTCCTACAACACTGCCACTGGCCCAATTAGCCTTGCTCCATGCTCAGCTCAGTGCCTTCACTGATTCCGGTTTAATCAAATCCCGTGCTCTCCCCACTCTACTCACAGTCCAGAATCTTGAGGTGGAGAACCCAGATCAAAACATGGCCATTGGATAATATCCCAGCTCCCTGGAATAGAAGTCCTAGCTGGACTTTCAACCCATTCCCAAACCATCATCCACTATCTACAAATGAGAGCGATTCACTGACTCCAGGGCATGTCTTGCACAATGTTATGGCCTTACATGAGTAAATTTACGGCAACAGTCTAATATGATATACACTGTAAGAGCATAGACTCAACTAAAACAACAAAACACACCATGTGTTACTATGGGTAAGCAACATTACATTCATGTAAACAAGGCTGGCCGTAGGAGGCTTTTCCTATTTTTGCCCTACAGAGTCAGCAGACACTTCCATCCTTCTACGCGTCAATCTCCAATGCTAACTGTTAGTAATCCTGACTACCATGTGCAAGACATGGGTTTGATTCCTGGTTTCAGTCTAAGCTTTGATCCTCTATGGATAAGGATTGGAATGTAACTGCAAATCAATCTTGTATACACTATTGATTAGCTTCCATATTGCTTTGGGAGAAACATTGCTTAAATTCATTGTCTATATCTCAACTCTTACAGATCATTCAAATGTCATTGTTGCAAGGTCCCAAAGCTTCCTTCTTTAATTATATTTAGAGAACTCATATTTAGAGTTTGTTCTAGACATGACTGGGAATTTTACATATTGGTTTTCAACATAGTCTTTGCAAAGAGAGAGCTTTGTAACAATTAAGCAGTTGGCAAAATTTAGATTCCCCTCAAGATATGTCCTGTTAGATGGTGAAACAACATTCAGAGGGTCAACTGGAATAAATTGCTATATTCCACAGACTTCAGTGGATTTATGCAGATTAATGCCAACTGAAGAGCTGGCCCAAACTCTCTGTTGATTGAAATCAACGTTATACACCTAAAGAAAGTACATTGGTCTTTATGGCTATGCACTGCATCTCTTTTGAGAAGAATGGTTCTCCAGCAATTTCGTTCTGCAGACCTCTCACAAGAAATAAATAATCCCATCTATCCTGGACCATCACCTCTCCCAATACCGCAGTCCCCTCATGCTTAGTTTTCGAGGTGTTTCTTTCTGCACACTACCAGGAAAGCCAATTTGGGGGTGAGCGAGGGATTGTTTGTTTGTTTAAAAGGTTTAGAAAGAAAAGAACAAGAACAAGAACAAGAAATGAAGATGATAGATCCTGACCTTGTGTCTAGAAGATAGCTCAGCTTTTCATAAAACAACAACAATTTTGCCACTATTTTATGGGGAAGAAATCTGGCTGCTCTCTCATACAGTCTGTTAATGAATGAGGCTTTTACGTATATTCGGGATGTATATGGGAATTAGTCCTCTTAATGAACCATAAATGGTGTTTCTTATGCTCATGTTTCATTTTTCCCATAAAAATGCACATTCTTGCTCACCTACCTTTTGCCTCAATTATCCATTATAAAGGAGACAAGGCCCATGCCATTGGCTTTATTAAAACAGAGCATCAAGAATGGGTATGGAAGAACACAAAATTAAATAATCCATTTCCTTCTCTGTAATATTATACAATATAAAGCTAGATATTCTGTATCTTATACCCTTCCAACCATCAAGGAATGGTTAAAACTACATAAGCACTTTCAAAACTGTTTTCACATTCTCACTGGTGACAATAATGATGAACTAGTAATTTTCCTTTAGTAAATATATCATTTATAGGAATATTTCCTCTTACAGTCTCTAAGCACAAAGGGTAAAAGATTAGATGATTGCAACTTGACCTGATATTGAAAAACAGATTATTGCTCTCTGGTATTACAGAGATTGAAAAAAATAACACTGATTTTTACAGAGGAGCACAGCTCACAAAAATTAGTAATGATTTCTTGGAGGGGACATTTAGATTCTTTCCCAGAAGGTAATAAAATGCCTCCTTTGCTACGAAATTTGTTCAGCACTCAGAATGTGATAATGAAATACAAATGATCTGCCTGTGTTTCAGAAATAATTTGAGAACAAAAGTTAATGTACTACTTCTCGAGGTGTGCTTTTTCATCACACTTACTAATGATACTTTTATTCTGGTCCATGTAACAGCCAATCCATAGCTTTTGATACTTG
The DNA here is from genome assembly GCA_007922175.1 of Pelusios castaneus. NCBI lineage: Eukaryota > Metazoa > Chordata > Testudines > Pelomedusidae > Pelusios > Pelusios castaneus. Next base: position 15,635,521 of record ML685771.1, read on the forward strand.
TTACAGTCAACACCAGTTCCTATATGCCTATATAATGTCCACTATCAGACTGAACAGTTGTAAGCTTAATCTGTTTACTAGCTAAGGTCTGCAGTCAAAAATAAAATCCTTTATTTATACCTCATTCATCATTCTTAACATTTTCTCAAATCCATGCTGAATGCTCTAAGGGGGTTGGGGGTGGGTAAACAAACCATGAGTACAGCATCTAATATAAATCTCTTCCCCCACCCCATAACAATATACAAACCGTATTTTCTTACACTTCAAGTTCATGTTAAACTATTTTCTCTTGACCTACAAGGTTAGACTGCTGGATATTTAGACGGAAAATTGTAATTCTACTTCTTCTGGAGATTTTTAGAGAGTTAGTTCCAAAATGCTACTCGTATTTCCTCAAGAGAAACAAACTATAAACAGTCACACTTCGATTGATAGGAAACGAGACTGCATATAGATTCTGAGGTCTGAGCCAAAGCTTCCTGAAGACAATGGCCTTTGTTCCCATGGCCTTTGGATCAGGCCCCTGCTGCAGTTGATATAGTCCCACAAGCTAACTGTATACTTCTAATACCTCTAATTTTCATGATGATTTCCATTCCTCCTTTCTCTTCTCTAATTCTCAGGTCATGCTGTTTTATGAGAGGTGCCATTTACTGGGACTCATTAATAAGTCATTAGTTAAGAGCAGAAGGATGCTAAGGCTACGTCTAGGACTAAGAGGCAACGCTTCCTATGGGGATGTCACTTATTCCTTTGACTTTCGGTGTATCTTGGCAAGCCACTCACAGCTACATTTTAAAATGTGGCCATTTGATTGTGGGGTGCCTCACTTGGGACACTATTGGCCTAATTTTCAAATGTACTGAGTAGCTTCAGCTTTTCATTGACTTAGGCTGGTAGTGCAAGGGCTGAGAACTTTCAAAAATCAGGTGCCTCAGATAGAGTACTCCAAAACTCAGATACGTGAAATCAGTGGCCACTATTTAAAACATATCTTGAATCACCTTTTTCTTTCTGTGCTTGTTACATACAATACCTCAGTGTGTTGTGATGAAGCTAAATTCATTAACTACAGTAAGACACATTGAGTCACTTGGATGGATAGCATTATACAGTACAGAGTATTAAAATTATATATGTCCAGACTCCATTTCTATCCTTATTGGAGATTTCCTCACTGTGCTTTGCTTGGCTCCCTAGTGAAACAGGTTCCTCGTACAATGGAGAGTACATGAAGGGCAGAGATCACGAGCTACAGCTTTAGTTGGGGAGCAAGAATATGATACTTAGGTTGTTTCTGTAAATTATTCAGTACCTCCTGACCTAGAGCTCAGATTTTAGTGCTAGGAACTTCTGCAATGGCTTTTCATGCTCTAATAAAGATTCTGAAAAGCATAGTCAATCTTTCTACTAGTTGCTGGACCCCACCACCCTGGAGAGACACAATAGATTTTTCTCTTTTTCGGCCTTTCTTGTTATTGTTATATTTTCTCCTATTTCATTTTTCTTGCCTCTGTCATTCATTTCACAAGTATGTTTCAATTCTAATCTTTCTCTCAAGTCTCCCTTTAATATTTCACTAACTCTTTTAATAAAACACTGGTTTAGATGGTTATTTTTTCAATTGTTCAGCCTTTTCAATATCTCTTGCCAACTCAATGTGCTCTTTTATCCTTTGCTATTATATCCTATATGCTATTTCATCCAGCTCTATATCCTTCCTAATGAGACCCTCTTGCCCAGGACCTGCTAGCTAATTACCAGTCTAAGCACTTGTCCACACTACACAGTTTTGTCGAGAAAAGTCAGCTTTTGTTGACAAAACAGAGGAGGTGCACACACTGCAATGCTCCTCCTACCTATATAACTCCCCTGCTAGGCCAACATAATACAAAGATGAATAGTGGCATAGAGCTTACGACAGGGCTAGAGTGAGGCAGCATCAGTTCAGATACCACATTTGGTTATGTCACCCTAATTGACCTCCAGGAGGTGTCCCACAGTGCCCACCATGACCACTCTGGTCAGCAGTTTGAACTCCGCTGCCCTGAAGGTACACAAGTATGCATCCCTCCCCAATTTAAAAGCACAGGAATTTTTAAATTCCTATTCCTGTTTGTTCAGTGTGCACAGTTCACACAGCATCTTCCCAGTTGACTTTTGTCCCATGCAACAGACACTCTTCCGTGTAGCACACCAGAGCGACTGGATCTTACAGTTGTCCACCCCTACCCACCAGAAAAAAATACCAGAATTTTCTTCAAATATTGTTTTCGGTTTTAGCCTGTTAATTCATAACTCTTTTTTCCCAGTAGCATCAATAATTATTCAAGTAAACACATTCTGCTGTTCCAGCGTGAACACAATATTAATACTGTTGCTGTAAATGCATCATAACATATGGCATCATATGCTTTTCAAAAGGTCCGTCTCTGCTATAGAAATAACCATGTCTGGGGAATTCAATATAAATGAAACAGTGATTAAACATGGATTTGTCTAACACCGTTTCAAGCTTCCCCTCTTCTACAAAGTCGAATGTTGATATAACCATGGTGGAGGACAGTCATGTCCCCATGTAGAGCTGTAACTGAAGTATAGATGGGCCCTTCATCACTGCCCATCCAAATATGTTCTTTATTTTCCCTGTATCAAGTACTCCAAGAAGTCCCCCAGGTTGGAAATATCCAAAGCTCTTTTCCTACTTGACTTGAATTCTCTAGTTTTCCGTAGGGATGGGTGTGGGAATAGAGCCAGTGGAGATAAGTTTTGCTTTAGCTTCACCACTCAATTAAAGCACTCTTCATTTAAGTAATGAATGACACTTCACACTTTTACATGACAGGAAAATTTATTATACCCTAAAGATTTCTTCTCCCCTGAAGGGATTTGTGCTCCCAGTTCAAAATGAGACTGACAGCCTTTCTGACTGACTAAAGGAAAAGATTTGCCGAGAAGAAACCATCCCCCACCACCTCCCACTAAGTCCTCTAAGAGACCAGGTCATCAGTGTATTTTTCTCTGCCACAAATTTCATTAGGAATTCACCACAAGTGGATTGGAAGAATGCTGCCTTTAAATAATTGACTATTTTCTCCAGCTGCTGTACTAGTGTAGATGGATACACTAAAAGTTGCCAGACCTTTCTTAGATCCTATGGACTCATGATTGTGCTCAAGACTCCATAGAACAGGGAATGTGATTTCCACTTTAAATGTCCCTTTCTCCTCATGCATAGCTTTGCATCTACCCAGTTACCTAGTCACAGAAGGATACACAAGAGCAAACCTGACAGATCTTTCACTTTCCCAGGGAATCTATTTCACTGAATTTTAATGGCCACATTGTTTTTCTAGTGGCCATAAATCACCTGTGTTAAATCAAGAGGAACAGCAAACACCTGCACAATCCACTGCAGGAAAAGCAAACCCTACACTTTAAGTTGTTTAGGTGGTAACTTCATCCTAGCTTGAATTCAGTGTGTGCCAGTGGCTGTTTTCAGCACACTGAGAGCTACTTGTACCTCATTAATGTGGCTATCATAATTTGATGTTGGTGCCATCTCCTAGATGCTCAGAAGATTAACAACGTGCCCTCACACAAACAGTCGTGCTCAGCTATTGTTTTATATCTAAAATCTAAAAAGGAATGAATAAGGGAAAGCAATGGCATCTGGCATTTTACAAAGGAAACTGCATGTAAGAGAAACACAGCAATGCTCTAGGGAGGTGACCTCCGCTCAGTCTCTGACAAGCTACTGCCAATGAAGAAGGAGGATCCTGACTTGCATATCACCTCTGATGAGCTGGGGTGCACACAGTGACCCTTCCTATCAGAAAATTTTTCCACTAGTATCTGACAATAAACTGGTAGAAGCAACATAGAATATGTAAATATAAACCTATCTACATGGACAATAAGCAGTGAAATCATATTTGTTCCCTTTCATCTAACTGATGGAAGTGTCACATCCATGGGATTTCCAAAGCCACTGCTAGGGTCATGAACTTTCCCCACCAGGATGTTACACCTTACAATGAACTTAGAATTGTTGATAACCTACCATTAATAAATCTGGTTAGACCTCCGTATTATGGTAGAAACCTCTAAAAAACTGAATAATTGCCCACTGAAGTTACAGATGGCTCCTATTCTGGGGGAAAAAACACTGGTATCAGATGCCTCAGTGCTGCACGGTATTAAGTCTTGGACCACTGCCAAAGAGAAAATATCAGACTTGATTATCTTTTTAATTCTATATTTGATGTTTAATCCACTTAATAGAATTTCACACAGTGATTCCTAGATGCAGAATCACTGAGTGAAATTCTCTGGCTTGTGTTATGCAGGAGATGAGACTAGATGATCACAATAGTCCCTTCTGGCCTTAAAATCTATGAAATCATTGAGCCATTGTAGCTTCTCTAAAACCTGCAATTAAGAATTACTTATAATGTCAGCAGCTGCCTGGGACCCAAAAAGCCTCTTAGACTCTACTGGCGTAAGGAACCAGAGGACAGGCAAAGAGATTAATCTCAGTAGTTCCATAGAACGTAAAGTTAACATAGCACAGCCAAAGACTTAATATAATATACCCATGTGGGGACCTACACTATTTTAGGGTGATCAATCCTAAAAAACATAATTGAATCATTCAAATAGTTTCAGGGCCAGTAGACTTTCCTAAATACTCGTCCTGGATCTGTGACCTCAAACAGAAATGCTCACTCCCTACAGAAACAGAAAGAGGTTTGGATTAATTGGCAAGTGCCATGAGGTATAGATAATACCTAGATATGCACAAGGATTATCCTTGAAGGTGAGCAGGTGGCGTTATCCTTGGTCTTTCACAGAGTGGGAGAAGCTTTAAATCACCCACCAAGATCCATAGGACACCTTATGCTGTGAATTAGGGGATCTTCTGATCACGCCTCTCAAGCTATGTCTATATGGCCTGGTCTACACTACAGAGTTAGGTCAATGTAGGGCGTCTTATGTCAATCTAATTGTGTCAGGGTCTATACTAAAGCCTTGCTCAGCACCGTCCCTGGGGAAGGGGAGAACGGGGCAATCACCCCGGGCCCCGCGGGCCCCACGCTGTCCTGCTCCCAGCGGGGCAGTGAGGGACCTGCACCGCAGCCCCCCTGCCCCCCCACGGCCACACTCTTCCCTACTTCCCGCTGCCTTTGTCAGGGAGCCGAAGGCAGCGGGGCGGGCCGGGAGCACTAAGCCCGGCCTCTGTCCTAGCCCTCCCCGCCCCTGGGGTGGAGCAGGCAGGCCTAGGGGTGGGGCAGGTGGCCGGGGCCCGTCTCTGGGCCAGCCTGCTGCGGCTTGCCCCATGCGGCCAGAGCCAGCCCTCGCCGGTGGGGTGCCCTCGGCTGGAACCAGCTCCCGGTGGTGGCCTCAGTTCCCCGGCTGGGGCACCAGCCACAGCAGCCTGGGGTCTGGCTGCAGCCAGCTCCCCCCACCGGTAGCCCCCACTTCTGGGCCAGGGGCTGGAGCCGGCTCCCCCCCGCCGGCGGGCTCAGCCTCCCCACCCGGGCTGGCTCCAGCGGGGGGTGGAATGGCCCGTCTCCCCTCCAGCATGGGGGGGAGCAGGGCCCTGGCTAGGCCAGTTGGCCCTGGACCCCGCTTCCCTCACGGGACGGCCCTGGCCTTGCTCCCACTCATGTGAGTACCCCACTACACTTCCATGAGAGGTAGAGGGCTTATGTCAATGTAGTTAGGGTCACACGTGTTTGTACGGACACTTTGGGTTACTTACAGCTGCGGTTGGCTGTCATTCTTAGCAATTTCATGGCTGTCACCCCAGGGTAAGTGGGGGGCTCCAATGAGGGAGAGGGAGCCAAGAGCCAGGGAGGACAGCTCGACTCCCAGTGAGGAGCAAAGAGGGAGCAGACAGGTTTCCAGCAGGGCAATTGGGCTTCTGGTGGAAAGCCGCATAAGGAGCTCTCAGCACTCCCACCCCCATACGCTCCTCTGAAGTCAGTGAAAGTGCTCCTGGGGAGCAAATGCCAGAAGGAGGGTAGTGCAGACATGAACCACCACAGCTAGTTTGCTTGAACCACGACCAAAAGTGCTGCTGCCAGGGGGAAACCTCAGTGGAGGAGGAGCCCCAGCAGAGGTGGGTTTAGTGGAGGGGGGCTCCTCTGCGTCACGCATGGTTGGGAGGGCTCTCAACTGTGTCCTGGCACAAAAGGGGTTGAGAACCCCTGGCCTATACTACTGCCTATGTCAGCAATTCTTCTGCCCCTCGGGGGTGTGAATACTCCACAAACCAAGCATTCGTGCGCACAGCACTATGTTAGTAGGAGAGCCTCTCTAACTGATAAAGCTTTTGCTGCTCACAGAGGTGAGTTTTTTTATGCGAGTGGAAGAGCTCTTTCCCATCAGCACAGAGCGTCTTCACTAGATGTGCTGCAGCAGCGTAGCTGGGTCCGTGTCATACCTTTAGATATACCCCTAGTTTCAGGGCTGTGCAAGATTCTTCCAGAGACAGGAGAGTTAAATGGTCACTAAGAAAAAAATATACGTGCCCAGTGTCCTTGTTAAACCAGCGCTCTTTGGTGCTGCTGTCTGACATCGTATCAAAAACAGCCCCACATATTTTACTGCTCTACCCTATTTTTTGATGACACTTTTTAAAAAAATTATATGTAGTAGCCAAGCGGCATCCAAATCTTCAGTCATTTGCATTTGCAAAGGAGGGCAAAGTAATGGAATAAAGGCTGATGAATACTTGATCATTTGAGTCTGAGTCACAAGGTTAATCATCTACTCTGCTGAGCTGCCAGCAGAGACTGACTTCATGTTTGCTGAAGAAGAAAAGTGTCCAGCAGTACCTCATTCCATCAAAGTCATCAAAAGCAGCCATTCATCAGTCTTGGAGGGCTTAGCAGTCACCTCAAAATCAGATGCTTGTGAGAACCTGGTGACAACTGATACTGTGTCCTTATAGCTCTAATACCGTTCTAATACACTTGCTTCCTTAGTTCTCAAAGGACGGCATTGCTGTAGTTCAGAGCATTTATTTTTCCCCACTAATTTACTGGTGTAACTTCAAAAAACCACACACACCAGGCCACCCTCACCCATAAGCATAATTAATCATAGCCACCTCTGAAACTCCTTGCAAAGAAAAGGATTTAAATAGTGAAGACAGAGCTGATTTTGTGCATCATATACATTTATATTGCAGGCTATGCATAATCCTCAATAGATGTAATGAGGCAAAGGCATGCTCTCCTACACCAAGAAGGTCCAAAATGCCACTCAGGTCCCCAAGCAGCAGACAAATCTATTCCAGTTAGAAGCTGAGCCTGCTCCACCCCCAACGAATTGGGAGTTTTGCCATTACTTTCAGTGGAAAAGGAGTGAGGGAAGGGAGATAGAGAAAGGAAATTACAGGATGGAGGGGTGAGAGGGAGAGGAGGAGGAGGAATGGCGGAAGCAAGAAGGCAAGAAGGAATTACTAAAGAGAGAAAGAAGAGGGAAGGGTTGAAGAGAAAACAACAAAATTGCTAGAGAGAGAGAAAGAAGGGGAAAGAAACTTGAGAGGGGCTGGGAGACCATAAATATGAGTTCCACAGGGTGGCAGAATTGGCAGGATGAAATGGACAAGGAGTGGGGAGAAAATAATCAGAACAGGAACATTTTCAAACTCCTTCCACACCAAAAACAAGAGGACAAAAAGGGACTGGATGTGAGGGGTAAGATGTGGCAGTGAGTCAAGGGTATGGCAAGACAGAAGGGGGAGAGAGGGTTCATACATGGCTCCATTAAATGGGTTCCCCAACCTAGTGGGAACCAGTGTATTGGAATAACACATTGTCTGCTTGCACCCCTTAGAGGAAAGGATCATCATCATTTCCTCCATGTATCAGCATGAATCATTGATACACCAGGCAAAAATGGGCTAGTCAGGGGTTAAACTTTTCAAAAATTCCTTGGTTGGGTTTTGAAAAAGTAAAGCCAGGAGCAGCTCAGCTCTACATCCCTTCCATCTGAACCCCATGTTTGGGGATAGGCAAACAAGTGTGGACCATCTCTCAGGTCAACCCCACCTCTTGCTGACAGTGCATTCCTAAGAGAAGGCACCAACATTTTCAATCCTTCCCCATGGTTTCTGTTTGGGATTACTGGTTTTAAAGTGATGCTTTGACAGTTTCGTTTCATAAACCCTATTGAATTTCATAAACCTTGTGGAGTATTGGATTACCACGGAAATGCGCAGTACAGCATATTATATTTCTCTCTTTTACCCGACCCCATATATATTCAGTAGGTGGAGATTTAAATACATACACCAATTAAGGATATAGTATAAAATGCCTTCACAAACTATATTATAAAAGAGGAAAAACAAGCATTGCAGATCATATGGAAAGGTAAGCAAAACACTATAGCCATCATGAAAAAACCGCACAACACAACCCATATTTTCTTTATACCTCCTCCTGATCCTTACAAAATGCTAGACCAGCTTCAGAGAAAGATTGATGTCTTGGTACAAATGGGCCGAATGCTCATTGTATACTTTTGATTTCCCATTGGGCGGAGGTGGGGCGTGCATATTATAAGAGATATAGGTCCTGTATTAAATATCCACTTCCTGTGAGTTGCTCCAGGAAAGCAAACAAAAGTTTGTATTAGAACTCACTTCTCAAAAAAGACCAAACTATTTTATTCTAAAGTTTAAGTGTAATCTTCAACACACTGCACTAAAATTAATTCACATACCAGGGACTGAGACCTAGGTTATTTTCTCCTCATCTTTGAGCTGTTCTTGCCTTTTAAATGTCAGATGAAGACTCATGTAAATCTTCAACTCAGCAGCTTGGATCTTGATTCCCATATAAACAGGGTTAGCCATCTTCTTATAGCTTATTGTTATCACACCTGAAACACTTGATACACTGTAACAAAGAACCAGAGGGGTAGCCTCATGTGATAAATAAATTTGTTAGTCATTAAAAGTGCCACAGGACTCCTTTTTTGTAACAAAGAAGAATCCATTTCAACTTCAAATGCACCCTCTGCTGTTGGATCCTTGACTGGTTCTACCTGCCTTCCAGATTTCTTTCCATTCTTGCTTTTCATGTGAGGTCTTGAATAAGACCACACCTGAAGTAACTTCAAGGGCAAGATAAACAACCCAAACATAGACATATAGACCGTGTTTCAGTAAAACACTGCCTTTGTTTCTTGTAAAATAATGGCAATACTACTATAAAGTATTCTGTAATTTCCAGAATATATTGTGAAAGCCTGTACTCTTAGAAAATTCAGCTCCATCAGAAGCAGATAGGATGGGGAAAATATCTATGAAAGAGAAAGCACATTTTCACATTTCATATTAGTATCCACATTTTCAGATTCTTAGTTAAGTTAGCCTGTTTGAAGATCACCCAGTGTTGCTCTTCACATGGCATTTGTTCCATGTATCCTCCATGGCAGATATTAATGAATCATTAATATATTTCTTGTGTAATTTAAGTAATTTGTCCTTTATCCTGGTGCTTCACGATGCACCCTAGGCTTAATGGCCCATTAAAACACACCCTGTTGTGTTTTGTGGCTTAATTAATGCAACAGTGCTCTATTTTGACATTATTCTCAAGAAATTTGTTTTTGTTTTTTTGCAGAGAGGGCCAGCACAACGTTGGAAAAAGAGCTCAAAGGGCCTCTATCAAATGTAAATGTGCAGCTTTTCCTTGTGATTTTTTCCTAGTCCTCCTGGTGGTCAGATGATGGGACGTTTAGAATTAAATTACTAAATTGGTTGATCGCAGCAGGAAATGTAGTAAGCACATTCATTACTTTTTGACAGAACAACAGAAGAGATTTTTATTCCTGTCACTAAACACAGCTACACAAAAAAAAGGGAAGCTTCCTGTTATAAGCAGTGTCTTTTGCACATGAAGACAGCATTGAAAATCTAGTATAAATTTTATAAGAAAGAAGGAAAGAAAGTCCTACGCCTATAACTCTACTGTGGCCATTATAACTATGAAACCAAACTGGAATATTTGAAACTTCAAATGAGGAGCTTCTGTAGCCATAGGAATTTATCACAATTGAAATTATACTTTAAAGCAGTAATATTTTTCATTACATGTCATTATTTGACATTCACACAATGGCAAAGCATAAATAAGCCTCGTAACAAGTTTAACAGCATGTTATGTAAAGCTGATCAGTGAAGAAAACTGATGAATGAACATTTTCGCCAACAAAAACGGTACTCTGTGCCTTGTGAGTTGTGAGAGCATATAATTTCTTTTCCATTTGCAACTGGATAATTGCTGGCTTTTATTTAACCAGTCATTTTCTGTTAATTTCAGCATTGTTAATAGTAGTAGTAGTAACAACACATCAGCATTTCTAGGTCCAAAATGCTGGTGCCCCCCTGGTGCTAGGTGCTGTACACATATAAATAATTAGTTATCAGGGAATTTGTACTAGAAAGCCATTATTCTCCTGGTTTCAAAAGGACATTGGCTCAGGCAGAGAGCAGAACCAATGCCATGTGACTCAAATGACCAATCACACACCAAAAATTATGGCAGAAAGAGACCAGTTGAAGCAAACAGTCTGCAAATAATTCAGAGACTGTCAATGTCATGTGCAAACTATTCAACTACTACATAGCTCAACCAACTCTAATATTTAAGTATTTCCCACTAGCACTCTGATTTTATCACATCAAATGAGACTGTCTCCCCGCTGGTTAAGGATTCCTGTCCTCTCAGTTATTGTAAAAACAGTTGGACAATGAAGACTGTTTAGAGAAATCATGGAAGCTCCTTCACTGGAGTTTTTCCTCTAAAGGAGGCTCGATAGCCATCTGTCCTGGATGATTTAGACATAATAAACCCTGCATCTTGGTAGAGAGTTAAAGTAGATGACCCTTGCGGTCCTTTCTAATCCTATGTTTTTATGATTCTATGATCACTATATTCTGAAAAACAACCTCTGTCTTTGAGAAAATATTTGCATGGGATACAGGACGTTTTCCATAGTGAGAGTCAGCTTAGTAAAGAGGTGCAGTGAGCAGTAGGGTTTGGTTTGACACTGTAAAATTTTCTTTTAAATAGTATGAATCTAGTAAATCTTAAAAATTACATGGCTACACATTTACATAGGGGGAAAAGAATATAGCACACCAGCAAGTGTGTGTGAATGCAAGAGAAAGATACAGTAGCTTCAAATGCCCTCATACAAGAGAGTTTTCACAAGAGGTTGTATTTCTTTTCCAGTTTCCTCATTCATTGAAAGGTAAGACAGAGAGGGAGGATGGTCTAGCAACCAAGGTTAGCCTGGATCATGGGAGACCTGCATTCAGTTTCATATTTTGCCACTTTCCGTACAATCCTGAACAAGTCATTTCAGCCCAGATCCTCAAAGGAGCTTGGGTGTATCATTGCCATTGAAATTACATTCATACATTCATAAATGTCATCATTTGTTGTCGCCTTCCTATGGCTTTAAAAGAAAAATAAAGTAACTGCTTCTTGCTTCAGTCTGATGCAGAGTTTACCTTAACGTAAACCGAAAGGTTCCAAAGGAGGAGCCGTATCAGTCTAGTTCAGCAAAACAAACAAGGAGTCTAGTGGCACTTTTAAAGACAAACACATTTATTTATAAATGCGATAAATAAATTTCTTAGTCTTCAAAAGTGCCACTAGACTCCTTATTTATAAATTGAAAGGATAAGCTGTTGATAAAATGGACTCCCTAACAGTCAAATGTATGGCAATCCAAGAATGCTAAACACAATGGCTATGTCTACACTAGTAAGTTAGTTCGAATTAAGGAAGCTTAATTCGAACTAACTAAAGCCATGGCTACACTAAGCTTTAATTAGTTCGAATTAAGGGCTTCCTTAATTTGAACTAATAAATTTGAATATGCTATTTGAACTAAGGGTTAATTCGACCTAGTTAGAATTAACCAATTAACCAATGTGGCCATGTTAGTTCGAACTAATTGCTTAGTTCAAACAAACCGGCCCATTGAACTCAATGCAATTTGCTAATTCAAACATTCATGGCACTTGCTTAGTTCGAACTACATTTTGCTAGTTCAAATTAAGTTAATTCGAATTAATTAAAATTAGTTAGAATTAGTTAGTTCGAATTAACTAATTCAAACTAACTTTATTAAGTGTAGACATAGCCAATGTTTGTTGCACACAACCATTTTGAGAAATGAGTAGTACAGCTTTCAACTCTTGACCACAAAGGGTTAAACTTGCTTAAGTCGACTTAATTTAATCCACGTCTACACTACAATTTCCTTAAGTCAATTTAAGCAAACTGCTTAAGTCGACTTAAGAAAAATAAAGTCAACTTAATGAAAATCAAGTCGACTTTATTAAACCTGCTTTTAGTTGGACTTTAGGCTTAAGTCGACTTTCTAAAGTCGACTTAAGCCAGTGTAGACCTGGAGTAGCCCTAAGTCGATTTAGGGCTACTCCAGGACTCCCCCACTGCCCTCCCTGCCAGGGGGGTGGCAAAGGGAGCCTGACATGCCCCCCCAAAGGGCAGGGCAGAGCCCTGCCCACCCTGCCCCTATGCCCTACCAGGATCCCTGTCCCCCTTTGCCCCATTGTACCCAGGTACAATGGGGCAAAGGCTGAGCCCCCTGGCACTGGGCAAGGGGTGCCCCTCTGGCACCGTGGACCTGCCCAAGGTCCCCCTAGCCCCTAGAAGTCGACCTAGGCGACCAGTGTGGACACTCTAGGTTGACTTTGTAAGTTCCCCCCTAAGTTGACTTTAAATTTAAGTGTGGATATGCTAAGTCGACTTAAATTTACAAGTGTAGACATAGCCAAAGAGCTGTGAGATATAAAAATACAGCCAACTTGCCTCATGTGAGTCTATCTACTTATGGACACAGCACAATGGCCACATAGCAGCCTATGGAAGAACAAGTTCTTTAACATATAGCAAGGGCAAGACCAGGGATAGTCTTAAGTGTAAGAAGCAACGTCTTAAAATCAAACTGAAGCAATTCCAGAAGCAGTATGAAGATCTCAATACTGGTGCAATAATATACTGCTGTTTGAATTCTAGCAGCAGAACTCTGGGTGAGTTGTAACATGAAACGTTCAGTCCAGAAGCCTAGAATTCTAATCATCCAGCTGAGACATTACAAAAGGATGAAGTAATGACATGGCATCCTCCTGAGATAGCACTGGTCAGAGCCTTGCGGTATTTCAGAGAAGAATAAATGAGGTTTCTGTGGTGCAACTAAAATGGTAATCAAAAGACAGTTCAAGATCAGTCGTGACCCCAAAGTTATGAACCTTAATAGCAGGTTGTCATTCTGCTCCCATGAAAAGGAAGTGCAAAGGATGAAGCTCCACTCAGAAGGGCAATGGGGATTATCAACTAGAATCATGTTTGTTTTCTAAATCACATTTGTTTTCTATCATTTCAGCTATCTAAGGCTGAATGTTGTTCAGGTACTTGATCACCCAGAAACTGCATTACCAAGGTCAGCAGAGATGAAGATATAAACTTGTGTCATGACAAAGGCATTTAAAGGCTCTCGAGTCTCTCTTATCCACTTCAGTCCCATTTTGTTCTGAATCCACCACAGTTACTTGGCACCAGTGCTTTCCATTCTATTGCTCCCTGCCTCAAGTTTACAACTGGCCACCATTGGGGCCATAACTCATTAATCCACCACTCCCTCAACTCCTACCCCCCTTTGGCCTAGGCAGCCCTACACTGAAATTTCAGCCTGCACTCACCACTGACTAATTGATCCAACTGTGATCATATGCTCGCCATCTTGGTACTGTTTCTCCACAGAAGGAAATGTGAATTTATCTAAGCAGAAGCCCTTTCCACTCAAGAACACTGTGTTTTATCTAGCAACTGGTTAATGTACACTTCTAAGAAAAATTCCAAAGGGGTAGCCGTGTTAGTCTATTGTAGAAAGACAACAGAGTCCTGTGGCACTTTTAAAGACTAACAGATTTATTTATCGCATGAGCTTTCGTGGGAGAAAATCCCACTTCGTCAGACGAAGATGGGAAACTTACAGAATGGGAGGAAATGAAATGCAGGGGAGGGTATGACATAGGATCAGGTCAGGCTGTAACAGCAAATCGAAATAGATGTTTGGATTCAAACACTGGGGAACAGCATATAGAGGAAGGTGAGGTCAAATCACCCATTGTAATGAGAAAAAAATCCACAGTCCTTGTTTAATCCCAAGGCAACTGAGTCAAATTTACATATAAGTTCGAGTTCTGCAGTTTCTCTTTGAAGCTGTGATTTGTTATTCATCTGTTTCAGCACAGCTATTAGCAAGTCGTCAATGGAGTGAGCAGGGAGATTGAAGTGTTCCCCTATCCGTTTTTGAATGTTGTGATTTCTGATGTCAGATTCTGAGGAAGTTTTCTCAGACAGTCAAAGCGAATGAAATGCGTGCAGCAATTTTAAATCATGGATGACAACACTAGACTGAAAAGTATCATTCTTGAATTTCTAAGTGCCTGTAATTGATGTGCCACAAAGTAGGGACAGACTAAGATGCTGATTTTATGCTGTAAATTAAAGAATATAGAGAAAACATAAGAAATAACATATTGGACAAATGGTCCTGGTTCATTTATTACATTCAGGGACAGATGGGAAAGCCTGGAGGACCTTCTACTACATGGACCCTTCTGTCCTTCCCAAGGGTGCAGTAGAATTTGGTGGGGCTCCTACATCTCAAGACTGCAGAAGCAATACAAAGAGACTCCATTGTTGCTCTAATGTCTGAGGGGGGAGGGATTCTTTCCTCCATAGAGGGAGATACCAATCACATGACTCAAGACCTAAGTCCTGTGCCTGCAGCAGGAATATTTTAGTTTTAAAGTGCTTATGGTGTGAATTTGGCTCCTACTCTTAAACAAATGTGATCATTGCTAATAGAGAGGAACAGCATTGCGTCTGTAGCGGGTTCTCTCACTGTTTACCAATGGGCATCATTTAAAAACGTGTCCCAGACTCTGCAGATCCCTTAAATTGCTTGTCCTATCTGCACATGTTATGAGCAATCTCTCTACTAGTGCGGCCTGACTTTTTGTCATTTCCTTAGCAAGCATTGCTGGCTGATAGGATTTTGAGAGCATCAAATATTGGCAAGTAAAATCTTTTATAGTGGAGAGACATAAACCCTGAAGAGCTGGGTCTTCTTTTAAGAAATGCATAAAGCCACACGCTTTCATTTCATATTATGGAAGTCTTGCTTTTAAAGATCAGAAATCTGTGCTGACAACCACACATTTGCCCTAGCAACCATTGCTAGGGCAATAGATTTTCTTCTAGAGTTTAGGGCCTTTGTGTCTTGCAAAATTAATATTTTATAGGCTTTATTCTCTCATCACTTGTGAGTTTCAGATGTTTACACAATCAATGGGGAATGTGATATACAATATAGATTAATTTACAATTTTGCTGTTGAAGAAACAGCATGCATCTCTATTGACTTTTAGCTTCATCATTACTAGGGACTGAACATGGGAATTCTAGAGCTGAAAATTGGGCTGCTATGTCTTTTTTGAGCTAAAGGTCTACGCCCTGTACTGTGTGCCTGAAATAGACTGATATTCTCTGCAGATCAGACACAGAATGGGATCAGTAACATACACGAACCAGGAGGCTCTGATACCTTTCCAAATATTAACAAAAGGGAGAAATTGGGCAGGGAGCAAAAGAGAAAGTCCCATGAGAAAAGGATGGGAAATGCTTCATAAAATAGAAAGGAAACAAATTACACTGCTCCTATTTTCTTTTCCTCCAAAGTGTGCAAAATGAACGAAATTCTGGCTTGTAAATCAAACTTGACCTTGGAGAGCTTGGTCTAATGCATTGAGCCTTTGATCTATTCAGACTAAAAATGACTGGTCAGACTTTCAGAATTGGCTAATCGTACCACTCTGAGCTGCAGCAGAACATACCCTTCTAAAAGCAGGGTGACAGTAGCAGATTTTAAAGTAAGGAAATCAGATTGTTTTGCTGTTTGTACGACATTATACTTGTGTATTCTCTGTGTACATTGGTTCAGTTCCTCATGCTACACAGCACAAATCAATGAAATTCTAACAAGCAACGCTCACAGATCCTTTGTTACCAGGCACCCTGTGGAACATTTCCTGCCCCTTTCACATAATGTTACCTCCCTGTGTTAGTTTCCGAAAAGGTTTTGGACACTCAGGTCATCCCTAAGACACTATTTAACTGTCTATTACTTCACAGCAGGTGGATAATTATGCCTGCACAATCTCCCTCTCTCTCTCTCACACACACACACACAAGTGCACCTGGATTTTGGTGAGCATAAATGTAAATCCTGGCACCGGGAATCCGACTAAGAATAATACTATCCATTCAAGGAAGAGAAAGAATACCATATGACCTATTTGTCCAATCACAACTAGCCAAAATGATTGGAAATGTCATTTTCTCATATAAAGGGCACTAGAGCAAATTGTACTCAGTTATCATACTGAGAATGTGTCACTGAAACCCTTTGATGAATAATTTTGGAGAACAAATATATTGGGAGGTAATTTGCTTACAAAGAATTTGTGAACAAAAGATAGAGGCAGAACTGGTCAAATAAGTGATTTGCTACCAATTATTCACTCAGCTCTGCAGAGAAAATCATCTTAGTCATACGTGCAGTGACCATGACTAGGAAAATATTGCAAAAAGGATTCACAAACTTTAATTCAAATTATTCATCTAGATGTTTATATGACCCCCTATTATCATAGTATCTGATCGCCTTCCAAAGAAAGAAAGATCTCTCTCTCCATTCGTTACGTTTTTATTCTTGCAAGTCATTTTTTGTTCACAAGAATGTTAGCAGAAAATAAATGGTTTTCCAACAAAGACAAGATTGTACCCCTTGATTTCCCCCTCCCTATTTTAAAAGTTTCAGTCTTGCAACTGTAACCCACACTAAGAGAATATGAATCCTTATCTCCTCTCATAGTCCATGCAAGAGATTTCTGAGTCTCGTAGGGTATGTCTACACTACAAAAGCTAAGTCGACTTTGTTACCAGACTCTTAAGTTGACTTAGAGCTGACCTTGTTAAGTCAACTTAAGAGTCTAAGGTAGACCCTTTAAGTGAACTGGCTACGTAGGTCAAGGGAGAGCCGCAGCTCCCTGGGCTAGAGGCTCCCAGGGACAAGGGAAGCCCTGGCTCCCTGGCAGAAGGGAGCTGTGGCTCCTCCCGGAGACAAGGGAGCTGCACATGACTCCACGGGGACAAAGGAGCCTCCTTCTGCTAGGGAGCCCCAGTGGCTCCTTTCTTGCCGGGAGCCCCTGCTCCCTTCTTGTCCCTCCCTAGGATGAGGGAGCTGAGGCTCCCTTCTTGCCAGGAGCTCTGGCTCCATGCCCTACCCTCCCTTCTGGGTAGGGAGCCGCGGCTCCCTTCTTGCCGGGGAGCCAGGGCTCCCGGGGAGAAAGGAGCCGCTGGGGCTCCCTAGCAGAAGGGAGCCACAGCTCCCGCCGGGGACAAGGGAGCTGCGCATGATTCCCCAGGGTCAAAGGAGCCATGCATGGCTCCCTTGTCCCTGGGAACCACAGCTCCCTTCTGCCCGGGAGCCGCAGCTCCATTCTCCCCACCGCTAGGTTGACTTAGGAAATTAAGTTGACCTAGGGTGTCCACACCAGCTTTAGGTCGACTTAATGGGTTGACTTAAGCATTAAGTCAACCTAACACCCGGTAGTTATTAAGTCGACTTAAGGATGCCTTTAAGTCGACTTAATGCAAGGCCAGTGTGGACGTGGAGTAATTTATGTTGACTTAAGCATCCTTAAGTCGACCTATATTGCTAGTGTAGACATACCCATAATGCCTAACTCTAAAGGACAGAGGCATGCCTGAAATTTCTATCCTAAATGATTTACGAATGTAAGTCCACTGAAAGTCACTCGAATGCTTTTGAAAATTTGACTCAATCTTCTAATGCAAGTGGTAGAGACTCATGCCTTTAATAATAATACCTAGTTCTTATATAGTGAAAAGAATGTGCTCTTCTCATCGGAGCCAGAATTATTTTGTGGACAGTAGCCATTGTCCTTGAAGTCCTGATATTCCTGTCTGTTGTTTGTGTGAATTTTGGCTTGCAGCTTGTTGATTAAAAAAAAATACCTAAGGCCTAACAATACAATTCAGGAAAGAACTTAAGCACATGTTTAGCTGTAACTTGACTTCACTGGGCCTTAAACATGTGCCCAAGTACCCACCCTAAATTGGGACTCAAGGCCATTTTGAACAGAAAATATATCATGTAGTTCTGGTAAGTAAACAGTACAAATAACTTATAATGAATGAAACTGGGGGGGGGGGGGGAAAGATATAGGACAGGCAAACCGTTCCTGAACTACCCATGGGCTCCTAAAGTGGTCCTCAGACAATTCTGAATAACTTATACAGCAAACTCTTCTTGCGTAATGTGGAAACATAAGAAAGGACTAACTCGGCTCTCACTAAGAGAGCTACATTGGCTTGTTTAACCAGGTGCATTTGGGCCCCCTGTGAAAAATTCTATTTTATATAACACATTATGATGGGAGTAGAGACAAGCTGTGAAGAAAAAAATTCAGGAAACAAAGACAGAACCCAAAATTCTGTATATAGCAAGAGTCAGAAAATAAGAAAAAAGTTAACTTTAAAAAAGCACATTAAAACATTCACAGGTGTAAGGCTTTATTTGAAGCTTAAAAAGAGCTGCTTTTGAGAAAGCCTCTGGGAATCTCTCTTTTCGGTGACTTTCTGCTACTGCTGATCTCTGCCACGTGACACAAGGAGGAAAAATTTTGGCTAGAGATAAACTTGAAAGGAAGTGCTCTTGCTCTGGTAATGCTCCATCGTCAGTGCTTATCACATGCATTTTCACATCCTGCTTTCACTCACCCCAGCTCACACTCATAAATGTCAGACTTGTTTGATTCAGCGAGGCTGAGTCAGGCAGGTTTGGGTTGCCACCTGAACCATTCACCTTGCCCTTTTTTACAGTAGGTCCGAGAAAACCCGTTCAACACTTGACAGAACTAGAAGTGCAAATATATTGCAGACAACATAGGAAATTACACAATACATCACATACGCTTCCAAGACTAGAATCCTAGTTTTCCCAGCTCCTAATGCACAGGCCTGCTATCACTTAAGCTAATGGACAAAACCTTTAAGTTGCAGTTCATAGATAGCTTATATTTACTGTCAGTCAGCCAATTGAGAGCAACAACACAAGTACACACTCAGTCTCACAAAACAGTGCATTACAAAAGGAAAGGCTCTTCCTGTCTGAGATACTGCCATCCCAACTGGAGCAGTGAGTGGCAGAGTCTAGTGGTCACCCAAAACTCTCACAATGATGAAATTTTGGATTTTGTTACAAACGTGAAGCTTTCCCCAGATTTCTGAACCTTTCAGCAAAACCTGATTTAAACAAGTCTAAGATGAGTTTTAATTCCAGGTGCAAACACACTAATTTGCATAGTTTAGGCCCCAAACCAAGAAAACCATGGGCCAGATTCTCAGCTGGTGTAAAGCAGCATCACTCCTTACACCAGCTGAGGGTTTGACCAAATAATGCTCAGAGTTTAACCACACAGTGATTCAGAAATCCAAAGCAATTGTCCAAGGGTACAAACCCAAACCATTTGAATCATCACAAGAATTGAATTTGTCCATCTACAAGATATCTGGTAAGTTTCTAAAACTTTCTGGTGCTCATCTGAACTTCTGAACTCTTTGTGGTTCTTCTATCAGTACTATAAAGTCTCTTTTTGTCTTCAGCTTAAATCTTTGCAAAGCAGTTGACTACATAAGAAAGCTATATAAAAATATGTGGTCCCCTGTACTGCATAATACTGCATATGTGTCTGATGGGAGAAGCTGGTGAACATACAGTGTGCTGAGAAGCTAAGAATAAAGATCGAAGAATTAATGTTAACTAGGCCTTTTCATTACAACTGAGTAGAGCTATGCATCTGTACAACAGGTATATAAAGTTTATAATAGAGTGCCTACTCAAAACCTGACATTTATAGTACATTTCCATTACTACTTGCATTAAAAAATTGCCTATATGTCTTTTTCATTAAAAATAAATGGTTCCAACTAGACAGCTAAAAGGCTTGATAGCAAGCAGAATCAAACCAAACATGTCTATAACTGTGCTTAAAGCTGAAGAGAAAGATGCAGCCTTACAGAGCTCAGAGCTTGGCAATGGAACTCTTCATTCTCATCTGCTTTCACCTCTTCTGTGCCTAAACCCATTGATCTTAGTGGGGATACTCCCAAATGATACGTGCCTGAGTGAGAGCAGACTCAAGCTCCCCTGGCATTCACTTATCAAGGAGACAAGGCAGTTAGGAGTAGTTTTTCATTTCATTCAATTTGTCGACAATAGCAACTGTAATCTTCTATAATCAATATCCAGATAGAATGAGAAAGGCTTTTAGCTTTTCTCTGATTTTTATTTAATTAATGCTCAGGGAACCAGAAGCCTGACAGCATTTGCTGGAACTCTCTTTTATGTGCAGGCAAATGCTCTGAAAGCCTCACCCATTGCTTTGCCTATGAACCCTATTTGAACACCACACAGATACTATTCAGAGAATGGAGCTGGTGGATCCCACCAACCTCTTTGTGTTGATTTTCCGAGTGCCAGAAGCAGCCTCCACAGGGAAGAGGCTAACGCTCTCAATAACCCTACCGCCTGGCCTCTGGTAGAAAAGGAAAACAAACAAACATTGTAAATGACCACTGCCTTTGTCATTAAAAATATATCAATTAAAGGTAGCTTGTATATTCTTTGTTCATGCCCTTGTAGTTATGATAATGACTATTATGTAGCATGCTGTCTCTAATCACTTCGCCACATCAATTACGTGAAAGCAGGATGGAAGGATGGCATGATGCCAAGGGGAGATAAATAACCGATGCTAATATAAAGAATATATACCAACTCTCTCAACAATTAAAGCAAAAGTTCAACAGAAAATACCCCCCAGTAATCTTTTATCTTTTGTTTTTGACAGAGGGTGGGAGCTATCTTATCATGCCTCAGCAGACGGACAGCGAGTTATGGAATCAAAAGCACAGTTTGCTGGGAAGACATCCCAAGTCAGTTGGAATTTTTTTTAAAGGTGGAAGTCTGAGCATTGCACTGGGACTTCTATTACAACTAAAAGAATGGTAACAAAAGCAGGCATCTGGGGCAGTAGAAACAAGGATCAGGCCATGCAGCAGGCAAATACAGCAGAGAGCTCTTATGGCCTGGCTCCATGCTGTGGCTCTGTCCCCACACAGCAGCCCTCCAACTTCAGGGGATGATGCTTGTGTAGCCTCCCAGAGCAATGTTAACACCCCACTGATATGCCAGGGGCCATGTGCACCAATCAGAGCTATTGGTTCAGGCTGTCTGTAGACAGCAAATGCCTGACTATTAGAAATCAGGAGAGGCCTATTTTGCATGACGATTATCCTACATCTGCCCATGGCAGGGTTTTGATACCTTGCTCTGAAGCATATGATGCTAGCCATGTGAGAAACAGGACATTGGACTATGTGGATATTGGGTCTGATCCAATCTGGCCATCCCAGTGTCCTATGGCACAGCATCTGTGACCCTGAATTCACGTTTTCAAGCTGTTCTCCACTCATCCCACTGATTACATACCACCAGGGGTTTGATCTCTAGATACAGGATTTAGAATACTTTAATTAAGCCCCGCCATGTGGTAATAATTCACTACATGAGATATTATTGGGATGGGACAGAATAAATGTCCATCTCTGGTTACCTAGAACATCTTTTGTTTCTCTCGTTAGGTAGTTTTCAGTAGGCCGCTTGCAGGATTCCTGATCACATGACCCCAAACTTTTCAGCACACACCTCATGGAAATCTCTCTTTCAAATTCAAGTCATTTCCTGCCACTTTCACATATTACCTCCCTGTGTTAGTTTCCGCTAGCATTAACTTTGTTGCCAAAATACCTGGCAACTCTCACACTGAACAAAGGTAAGTATATCGGGACTTTTACACGTTCTTCTGTTGGACTAACAATTAAAGGAGAGAATCTGTAATTGGCTTATATTAGCTTAGTCTCTGCAGTGCAAAGACTAACAGAAACTAGATAATTAATAGGGGAACAAAATTAGTTTATTCATCTGCCTGTAACTTCCAAGAACAAAAGTCCTTCACACTTGACAGGGGAAAAAAGTCTACAGCAACTCAGCATTTTCTGGTATAAAGCTTTTAAGAGACATACAAAAGTCAAAATGGGAATGGCACAACCCTGGAACCAAAATGATGAGAGCTATGTATTGGGGCATAAGCTATTTCATGCTCAAAAGCCGCGTAGGAACAAAATGACCATCCGCTAATGTATTCCATAACAAACCAACCCATGCTCTACATTAAACAGTTGCACAAAGAAAGACAATGTGTTGGTGCCCTAGCTTCCGTCTCTGAGCTGTGGAAAGAAATTCCTCCACCTCCTTGCATTGCAGGCTCATTCTGCTTTACCAAGGTGTAATGCCCCAACTTACCATTTCTGGTCAGTATCTTTTTTCTCTCTCCCTCATCAAGACTCAGCCATATATCAGACATAGGCCAGTATCCACAGCTGATGTAATTTATTTAAATGGAGCTATGCTGATTGGATTTCAATGGAACTATGATGACTTGCATCATCTGAACATCGGGCCTGTAGCTTGACCTAAAATGAGTTTTAGGAACAAGTGCATTTTATTTTGTTAATCAGAAGATATCTGTTATTCAGCTATACTCACCCATCATATTCAATTTCTGTCTTTGGGTGGTACCAATAAAATTGATATTTACTGTGCAGAGGAATTCTCTTTGACAATGGTATTCATATTATTCTCCAGAAAGTATTTGGAATAGGAAATACAACAAATACCTTAGCAAATGTTATGACCGTGGGTGGACTCAATCATCCCATCAATCGTGCATGCTCACAACTCTATTCACGTCAATGCAAGCTCAACCTGCAGAGCCCTAATGTTTAATGGCACCAGCTGTATACACATCCTTTGAACAACATTAAAAATGCATAATATCTTGAAATGAATGTGTGTCAGAGAGAGAGAGCCTAATTGCGTCTTCCAACCTGCATGAATTTTCTTCCTAGTTGAGTAATTCAAACAATGTGCTCATAAAATATTCTTTTCGTATCTCTCTTAGTATTCATAGTGTGCTCATGTAGTCTAAAAACAATTTAAACTGAACAAAAACTAGTGCTGCTTTTACTGATTCTGATATTGGATTCTTTCTTCTCTCTCCCTCTCCCCTCCATGAATACACAGTGAGTCAATCTCATATATCTTGGTGGTTGAATAAGCTCTTTGATTTTTGAATTATTTTGAGATTAACTGAATTTGAAATGTGTGCTGCATGCAGTGTCTTGCTGGCAAAAAGCTATGAGCTTTCTTATTGACAGAAAAGTTGCAAAACTACATTTTTTGTTATTACTCTGTATTGGTGAACTTGTGTTCCTGTCAAGCTCCTGGCTGCCATTATAGTGAGGGAACACCAGGTTGAAAAGTTCAGTTCACAATATTCTCTCCTGACCTGCTTGAACTCCAAAGAGAGTAGCAGAGTGCTTCCTTCCAGCATGAATAAAGGCAAATCTTTTTTATACACAATAAATGAATAGTGCACACTATTTTGGGTGGTTTAGGAGCTGCATAATGCCAGGAATACATAAAACCAGCCAGTCAAGAATGATTTTATCAGTCTATCTGATTACAGTTTTATAAAGACAGTTGCTAGAGTTTACTTCAGTATGGAAGGTCTCAAAACTGTGCTCCAGTAGTGGTCTGAAGACCAGCAAATTGTGATCTGCATAGAATTGGCTGCTCCCATGGTAGCTGGCTCTTGCTGGTTCTGAATTGCATTAAAACATAGAAAGAAATTCATTAAACATGTTCCTGTTTTTCTTCATCCAGAAAAGCATCTTCCATAAAAGCTGTTGTCATTGCCACTGGGATGTTCTGCAGTTGCACTAACTTGCCGTGTGGAAAATGGGAAGAGAGGAAAAGGAGTAGAAAAGGAACAAAGAGGGATGAAAGAAATGGTGGATCAGGCTGAGTGGCGTGCATGGACTAGGAAGAGCAAGAGGTATGTAAGTGGAGCAATCTAACCATCCAAGAGAATAGAATAAAGTAGACACACTGTTTGAGGACAGATAGACAATGCTGAAAGGAGAGGATTAAAGAAGAGAAGGAATACCCAGTATATTCATATATGCTATGAAAATTTCACTGTAAATTTACCTTAACTTTATAGATTCTATGAAATTCACAATCCATGGTTTGGGGTGGATTTCACCAGCTGCTAATACCCAGGACATAATCTCCCCTTCAGCCAAAACCTCAGATTTTTGAAGCAGGATATGAATGCTAATATAATTGCTGGCATCTCCATCACTGGCTATTAGCCAGGATAGGCAGGGATTGCTGCTTGTCAGAGGCTGGGAAGGGCCAACGACAGGATGGATCATTTGATGATTATCGTTCTAGTCCTTTCTTCTGAAGCACCTGGCATTGGCCACTCCTGGAAGAGCAGAACTATTGGTCTGAGCCAGTATAGCCATTCTTATGTTCTCATTTAGATTGTGGTATGCCAGGTGCTTTTGAAAGAAGGAGAAAGGGCAGAATTGTTGCCCCAACAAATGCATGACAGTCCAATTTCCTTGTTAGGCAGCATTTTGTGAATGCACATCTCACGGCAACTACAATGGCTCATATAATTGAAGTTAATTATGAAGCTCACATTGCCGCACTAACAAAAAAAGCAATAAAGCACAATATTTATGAAGAAAAATGACAATTATCTTATTAAATCAGACAGTACTATTATTTTAGTGCAGGCCTCCTCACCTCATATTATATTCAACACTGATTGGGAGTGTAAAGAAAAGGTTTGTGCTGTTATACCCCAAAAAAAGTCCCATGTGTAGCGCTTAAAAAGGTAATGCAAGATCCCCTCCGAAAGGTAGAATGCAGTAATGTTCCAGTTCAGATCTTGAAACCCCTCTGTTGGCATTTACTGAAGAAAAAAAATTCTAAGATAATGAGCCATATTTTGCCATCATTCATTCCATTGTCAAACTGTGGTAACTCCATTTACTCCAATGGTTTTATTCTGGATTGACACTGGGATGACTGAGATTAAAATCAATCCAACATTTTAAAAAGAGGCTGAAAGAAATTAATAGGAACAACTAAACAGGTATTTCTGTAGCTTCCTGGGTGATGACTTGTTTTCTGGAGGTATAGCATGCTAAATGCAAACAAATGTCTAACCTCACAGTCTGATTAAAAGACAATGATGTAAAACATATGGCTATCTATTTTAACTTGTAAGGATCAAAAACAGGCCTTAGAAGCACACACACACAACTCCCATGACTCCCCTGGTCAGACCAGGCACATATGTTTATTGAATTTAACTAACTGAATTTAACCAATATTTTCAAAGAGTGATGAGCTATTTTTGATACCCTGCATTTTTGCCCTTTTTCTGAAGGTGGATGCTTGGCACTTTCTTTAAGATCTCTCGAGCTGGGCATCCAAAATCACAATTTTATGATTAAGAGATTAAATATATTTGCTATATCACATTAAGGGATTCAGTGTTTAAAGGTAAAAGTATGAGGCATAGACTGAGGTAATATATGCAACTTGTAGTTAGAATTTTACTCTCTTCTCTTTGTTATAAGTAGAAAATCATTAATATTTTCCAGTGTTTTCTTCTCTATTTTTTGCTTAGAATGGAGTCAGTAATTTAGTAAAGTGGTACAACTCTGTGTACTGACCCCAAATTTCCCACACCATCCACAACCTTTATATGAGGAAAAATAGTTGGCTTTGAAATGCCCTTAGCCTGAAACCATGGAGAAATTATGCAGGCCTATTTTCAGCACCTGTTGCATGCAATCCAGGAATGATACCACCAGCGTCCACTTTACAGACAGAAGAGGAGATGCTATCAACATTCCATATGGAGAGGATGGACAGATGTGGCCCATAGAGCTATACTCCAGTTCCCAAACTCCAGAATTTGCTTCTGATTTGTTGGCTCTGAAACGTCAGGGAGATGTAAGCAGAGTTTGTTAAAAAGAACTAGATTAAAGAGGGATAGGATTTGTAATTAGGTCCAAAGCTTAATAGTTTGTGTTTTATTAAAGGAAAACAATAGACATTTTTATTGGAGGACTAGAGGATTTAGAGGACTAGAAAATGTTTCATTTTACCAGAATATGAGTTACAAGCAAATTACAAAACACCATTTTCAAATACTTAGAAATGTTTATCAGTCTCCACTGATATGAACTGGGGGCTACCTCTTTACTGAAAATTCTAATAGGAAAGACAGCTTGATGGAACATCAGAGGCTCTGACAGAGACACACAGAACAGCAGGGGCTATTTCCCAGTTTTTGCTGCTGTTTGTTTAGTGTAAAAATACCCATGAAAAACACAGAACTTATCAAAAAAGACTGGTTTCTGGCCCTGTTTTGATCTTTCTGTCTTGAACAGCCCATCAAGCGGGCGGGCATTGTGATTGCTCCTGTCATGTTTAATAAAAGAGGGCATTTGAAGAAACAAATATTAGTGGTATAATTCAGATTTTGCATTGGATAAAAAAGGGCAAAACCGGCTCTAATTCAGCCTAGACTCTTTCCCCTTCTCTTCCAGTTTACAGACCTGTCTACTACAGCTGTTTTATTCCATCTGTCTTGAACAAGGCTTTAAAAACCAATACATGTTGTTGAATACACTTTCTAGCTCTCTACCTTTAATAGATTGCATCAGTTATTATCCTTGCCTTCCTCTGAGAATGGGAACATCATGTGCGCCATTTCACACTTCACTGACAACTACCATTATGAGAATAGCTCCACACACAGCTTTTTTACTTTGTTTTTGTTCTTCCTTCTGAAGCCAGAAACAGTCTTAAAGAATGATATTTGTGAATCTCTCCTGCCATACATACTGTGAAAATATTTTGACTCATGCAGCATGCTGGGACGTGATTAGCTTGTTAGTGCCCCCATGTGTTAATGGAACTAGAGCAATTCAGAATTTTCATTGCAAATTTTGAAATCCAAGAAAATTCACCCAGTCCCATGTGTTGCTACTTGCAAGGAACAAACCGAGCCCATGTCCAGTGAAGTTTTCAAGAGTTTGCAAACTTTTCAGACAATACAGCACTAGGTTATGAGTGAAACTGAGTAGATTTATGGCTTTCAGATGAAACCATTCAAACCTCATGGATTTTTGTGCAAAATCAGGTGAAACACAAGGGTTTACATTGACTATCACTCACAGTTTTGGGGTTGTTTTGAACCCAAACCAGAAAACAAAATGCATCATAAGCCCAAGCAAGTAGCCACTTGAAGTCCCACTTTTTTGGACAGTCAGACAATATGCATCATCGCCTACTGGCATCTCTGTTGCCTTTTCTGGCAGTAGGTCTAGAGTGGAAAGAAATAATTCATTTCCCTGCAACTAGCAATTAGGATCTACTTCTTAAATATGAGATCCTCTCCTAAGTAATATTTTGATCAGTTTTCTCACTCCAGCTCAAGAATTCCTCTTTCCAGGCTCCAACTTTCTGCAGCCTGATGCCAAAAATAACCTATTGTCTAGTCTTGAAAGTAACACTCATTTCCTCCATTGTTGCAGTCTGTCTTTTCCTTCTTTTTACCTGCCTATAATAAATCATGTTGTTACTAAAAAATACATCAGACATGTCATCTACTTTTTGTATGTCTAGCTCTCAGCTGTCCAGCTCTTCTGTGTTATAATGGGCTCTTCTTCCCAATTCAATTGTCTTCAGATTAGGCTTCACATTAAATGTCCCCACCATTCAAAAACTCCATTTGCCTTTCAGCAGATGCTTATGGCCAGAGATATTCTATTGGTCCCATTACCTCTTTCCTTACACCAACAAAACTAGTGCAGAAACACTCCTGCTGGCTCTTTTTAAATTTCCTCCAAAGCTCGAAATTTAATGTGTAATCAACCCACTGGTTCCAACCTGTTATCAGGGATTTATTGACCTTGCTGGCTACTACTAATCTTGTGTCTTTTTTCCTAAACAAGAAAAGGAACCAGACCAAATTAGGAAACAAGCTGTAATCTTCTCTCACCTATATTGTCAAATTAGCCTATAACAAGCTCAGTTATTCTTTTTTTAGAAGAAGAAACCTAAGGCATTCTAAAGCATTGTCCGTGACATTTAGTACCAAATTTAAAAACTAAACTAGGACACCCTACAAAATTGTAAATAGACATGACTTGTAAATACAAATAACAGATTTATAAATATAACTACCTGCACACTCCAATCCACTGTTTCAACATCAGTACATTACTATTTGCACACATAATTGATATACACTCACAAATCTACAGATGCCAAATTCCACACATAATTTTAGCAGCCATATTTAGGTCCATTAAGAAATTGGGCCTCAAAATCTTATTTCAGATATAGTGTTTTATCAAAAGATTACATTCCCATATCAAATCTGTTTTCCCTCCTAATTAGTGCCATCCAGGCCTTAAAAGCCTAATCCATTACATCAGCTGTTAATTGAAGAACTCCATCTGTGACTGCTTCATAGTCAGTGAGTTTAGTTTGCTAATCAAAAACTGGGGTGCGGGTGTTGTTTTTTACTGGCAGAACTGCAAAGGCAACATGGGATCTGAAAATTAAATTGTTTTCTTCTTGTTATTTGTAGCAAATACCAGTGAGGAAGTAATGATCAGTAATAAAGAATTAGCACTTAGTTAACTGACATTTTGTTTAATGCATGAAGCAGCACAGAATCCACCTCACTGTCCCATAGCTATATTGAGGTGGTAATGCTAGACTGATTCTCATGAAAAGTTATTTGTCAGCAAAGTCTGAAGATGCTTCTTTCTGAGAAACACATAGGGCCTGGTCCAAAGCCCATTTAAATCAGTGAAAAGACATCAATGGCTTTTGAAACAGGTCTCAAGACCAAAGCATAGCATTGAATAAGAAGGTGATGTTCTATTTTTGAATAGTTACATGGGTTGAAATCAGATTCGGTGCAAAATTAAACTCTGTCCATCTATTATCTCACAGATATTTTAGAAAGGAATTAACAAAGAGGATTAAATAATTCAGCATCACATTAGGTCAACAGCAAGATTTTGTAATTGTTTATAAATAGAAAAGTGCAGTATATGTTCATCAAACAAACAAGGAGTCTAGTGTTACTTTTAAAGACTAACAAATTTATAGCATGAGCTTTCGTGGGAGAAAGATTTCCAAATTAACTTTTACTGATCCTCACTTTTTTCATTCCTCCTCAATTCTTACACCATCTTCTGAATTACTAATAGGTTTGTTTATGACAGCTTCTCTATAGTTAACATTTTCCATCAAACATCTGTTTTAGGATATGTGCTAGCTGGAGGGCATAAGCTATGTGATTACACTGTTCTTGATTCCTCACTTCCAATCCTTTCAGCTGTAAAACAGTCTTTGAGCCAAGCATATTATAATCTCTGGGCGCTTTCTGCAACTACAATTGCTCTTTCTGTACCCCAGTCTGCAAATCAAGAAACATCTGCCAGTCTTCCACTTTCACCAGATCAATAGTAAGCACAGGGAGACTTCAACTTTGAATTTGTGGGGTGTGGGGAAGAAATTTTAATTCAGATCTAGATCCACAGTGAGCAAACAGACTATCTGCCATCCATATGACCATTCGGAAATAGAATGTCACCTTCTTATGAAATGCTATGCTTTGGTCTTGGGACCTGTTCTAAAAGCCATTGATGTCTTTTCACTGATTAAAATGGCCTTTGGACCAGGCCCTATGTGTTTTTCAATTATAGAGGGAAAAAGAAACCTCAGATCTGAAGACTCCCAAATGTTGCCAGATCGGGTAAAGCCAGTCTTTTCGTCGTTCAGTATCTGCAGATCACATCCTTTGCCATTTCACTATCTGCAGATTGTATCCTCCTGGGTTTAAATCTGTCTTCTTTTGACTTGGATGGTCCAAGGCAGAGGCAGTTTGATCAAGACAGCCCCCCCCAAAAAGCTCCAACTTACCTGGTTTCTTGAGTTTATTCTCATGGATGGGCTAAAAAGTCTCTGCTCATAGATGTCTGGGCTTTTCTAATAGTGCTTTCCACGTTGAGCTAAAGGTGAAGCAGATGTATTTGCACGAACTGAAATTAAAGAGCTCATGTCCCTTGAGTAGAGATATAAGGAGCAGTGTCCTGGATGATTTCCATTGTAGATACTGCATTCTGCCCGCTCAAATTCCCCCACTAGTTTCAAACATGTATTATAATAATTTTTACAGACTCTCAGTCATTTGTTTGGTGTTTTTCCAGGCAGTTTTATACAGATCTGCTCTTCATCCTAGAGTAGTGACTCCAGTAAACAGAGGACCTGATTCTGATCTGGTGATGCCGTGACTTCTGTACAAGATCAGAGGAGTCAGGTCCTAGGTTAGGTCAGAATCAGGCCCAAGGTCTACAAAGAGCTTTGGGACCCCTTGGGCTGAACAATTCATTATAGACTAAGATTCAATTCAACGTATTATTTAATGAACAAGTACCAGATGCAGGGATGTGAGGAGTGGTTCTGTTGCTGGGTTTTTGTGTGTGTTAAGTATGGATGAAAGGAGATTACTAGAGCAGTCAGTTTAAATAATCTGATTTTTAAAAGGTATCTTGAAGCACCTAAAGCAAAAGATAGTATGGGTTGAGTGTGTAAATCAAAATAAATAAAATTATAATCAAATTCAGAAACTTGGGGTATGTCTACATTACAGAAAAGGGTGTTTTCTTAAGATCTTATCTGACTCAGGTTAAGGTAGCAATGAAGACACAACTCAGTTTGTAACATAGGTTAGTAGCTCAAGTTCAGCCCCAGATTGCCCTATAGGTTTTAACTTGATCTGCTAACCTGAGTTGCCATGTCTTCAGTGCTGTTTTAACCCACGTTAGCTGGCATATCTTTTTTCTGATGTGCAGAAAGCTTCAGACAATACATTAATTAACCCCAGTCCTTCAAGTGACAATATGGGGGTGGACACCTGATCTTGCACTACTCACTATTGAAGTCAAGGAGGTTCCCCGACATGAGTTTCCCTGTATGATCAGGGCCTTAAAGGAAAAAAGGCAACGTGGAATGAAGCAGAGGGTGAGAAGATCACAGGAAGGATGCTGAAATGCTCTCTTTAAACAGCGTCTACATTATAAAGAAGAGGAAGCCAAAAGAAAGAATGAAAATGGCAGAAGACAAAGGAACCCCTATCTGGACAATATCAAAGCTGAAAGAAGAGAGAATGAAATGAACAGGGAATAACAGCAAGTGCTGTTAAACAGTGATACAAAAGTGCCATCTACATTTACAGCAAAGGACAGCACTTATTAGTAATAGATGCTTTAACACTCCCATGTGATCAACCCATGCACTAGCATTAGAAGGTTTGAATCCTTGAGTATTCTGCTAAGGGAAGAGGAAAGGGAGTGCTTCATAAATTAAATCAAGTGCATTATGTAATCACATTTATTTTTATCTGAGTCTACAGCACTTGAATTTTTTTTTATCACTTTAAAGAGAGAGAGAGAGAGAGAGAGAGAGAGAGAGAGAGAGAGAAAATACAACTATGCCCTATCAGCCATCAATTTGTCAAGTTTAGATTTTGAAATCTGTATATAGCCATATAAAATTTACACCCACTGAGCATATTTTTATGCCCACATAAAAATTTATTTCGGCAGTGTTTTGCCAATATGTCATCCGTAAAGTTTTGTTTAGACATTTATATATATTAGATATAGTGGGCTAAGGGCTGCTTTTCTGCTGAGAGGCTGCGCATCTCACAGCAGGCAGATTCTCAACATCACTTGTGCACGTGCATTTGAAAGATGGGCATGTCTTCAGGTCAGCTGCTAAACAGAACTATTCACTGTGAGGTAGATTCAAATTCTGACTACAAACAGGAAGAGAGTAGCCACTCTGTTTATGTCCCTGGCTGGGCTATCTGGATCTAGAATACCCCAGCTAGGGGCACATGGAAAGAAACTTCCCTCCTCACTTGTTTGCTTTCTCCCCCTCTGCAGCAGGTAAGTGGGGAATGGAGAATTCTTCCCCTGCTCACTGGCCAGAATAGCTAACCCCTGGGAACAAAAGGGGGAGTTAGCTGTGCCTCACAGGAGTATCGCTCAGTCACACTGCCTTCCAGGACTCTCCCGGAGTTGCTGTAAGTGATGCACTTGCTCAGGGACCGTGCTGGAGGCCAGCTGGCTAGAAATGCCAGACTGGAACTACCTCCCAGGATGCCCCGCTGCTGGGCCTGTGAGAGAGGCAGAACAGGGCTGGGAAGTTAACTCTGTGTTGTTCTTTCACCAGGGTGAATTGCCGTACTAGCTGTCGCAGCTCCTTTCTGGTCCCTATACATGGTTTGTCCAGGGCCAGCGTCCTGGCTCCCTCACTCAGGCAGTGCTTGGCACCAATCAAAGTAAAAATACCTCACAAACAAACAAATACAATTCAGTGCAGCAGTAAACAGATGAGAGAGGGGAGATGACTGGCTTTTGAAGGGGTGGAAGTGTCTAGAAGCAGTGACTACTGACTTCCCCATTTGCAGTTTTTTTTACTACTACTTTGGTAGAAAACAATAACACTGAAGTAAATTTTTTTTTGTTCTTTATCTAAGTATCTATCACATCTTGCTTGGCTCTTTTCATTCCCCCTCCCTCTCTCCAGTTTGATTATTAGGAGATAACTTATGAAAAGCAATTTCAAAGGTTGTATAATGCTATACTCATTTTTCCAAATGCTTCGTTTAATGGGTTCTCCACATTCTATGGTGTCTTAGGCTTTGTATTAAAGAAATATAGAGAGGCTGCAAGATACAACTTTTCAATGATCAACTGACCCAGACCCGAGGATATGATCCAGAAAAAAAGTTTTTATGCTCCTTTCAAGCCATTATTGCACAGTCTTCCCTTTCCCTTGTTGTTGCTGCCTGCTTAATATTGTCAAGGTAGCGAATGCAGTCATTTCTTTATCTGCAGAACAAATAACCACCTGCTAGATTATGGAAGAGCTGTAAAGAATTTAATAGAAAATAGGGATGATATTAAATTCTCTCATCTTCATTTCTCAGCTAGAAGTCACCTTCTCTTATGTACCTCTTAATAAGCCCTGAGCAGGGCTACAATTAGAGCTGTCTTTTTTTTTTCTTTTCTGCTATTGAGGGGCACACCTGCAGGTCATTCTGTCACTGTATGTCTGCTCTCTCGCTGTCAGAGGATAAGCTCTGACAATACACCAGGACTCTGCTCTCCTGGTATTACAGGCATAGTTCAAACCCCTGCTAACAAACTGCTGAGCAGGCAGACTCAGGGGAGAGAGGCCACAGCATGTGTGCCTCTACCCGCCATCCAAAGAAACCACCCTCTTGGATTTGTTATTGTAGGGTCCCACAGGGCAGGATGTTACATTGTACTTATGCTGTGCTGTAAGAGTACACAGCTGGGAGGGGAAAACTAGAGTCTCCATCCATGCAGACATTAAGTTCTTGCTGTAGGATAATGCAAGGGCAGGGTGGGGAGGTGGGACTCTGACCAGCCAGCAGAGCTCAGCTGGGCAAAGGAGCCCTTGCTGCAGCTTGTGAAGAGCTGGTGCAGTGGCCATGCTGTATCTGAGTGGGAAGGACTTTGGGATGCTATCATGTGTCTGAGGAACAATCCAGTCCCTTCGGCTTTGGGGGAAAATGTTTTGTGGAATCAACTGAAAAACCCCCCAAAACCTAAGCATTTATCTAGCCCCCATCGCCAAAGGATCTGAACAACTCACAGTAACCAATGCATTTATCCTCAATTTCCCAGGGAGACAGGGCAGTGCTATTATCCCCATTTTACAACTCGAGACCACAGGTACAGAGAGACTGAGTGATTTGCCCATAGTCATAAAAGCATACCTGTGCAGAAATTGAACCCAAGTCTCTGGACTCCCAGGCCTCATACTTAACCATCTGGCTATCCTTCCACAGTTTCAATCAGACTAAAAATACAAAAGAAAGCATTCTAGACCATCTAGCCCTGAAGTAGCTGGCTCCAGTTTTACACTTGTATAGCATTATGAGCTATGCTTGAAGTTTGACCTTGACATTTGTAAGGTAAGGTACATTTTAGGGTTGTCGTCCTTGGCATTTTCTCTTCAGAAACAAATTGGATAGATTGCATAATGATGTTTCCTGCGAAAAAAGAATATTCAGTCATCTGTTCCTGCTCTTGGAAATAACCAAGTGTGCTCCTGTAGACTGAGATGATCCTATTCTGTTTACAGGCTCATGATGATGTTGTTACTAAGGAAATAAACATCATTTAGCCAGATAACAGTTAATGATAAACCTCTTGCTTTTGAATAGTTTGAAGGCCAAGTCAGCTACTTCAAATGTGTAATTTGCCGTTGCAAATTCTAAGCATCTCTTTTGAGAACAAGCACAAATTATATTTAGAGGAGACATTTTTTTGTGCTCTGTCTTTCTTGGCTGGCTAATTCACCTCTCTTGGAGTCATGCTTTAAGGACTGTATTGTGTTTTAGAGAGAAAGTCCCACATTGGGTGCAGTTCAGAGGTGTACTGCGAAGCACTGCCCTTGAAACAGGCACAATAATTCCCGGTACTCTTCACCAAATCCCAGCCTCAGCCATAGCTCCTCCTGACTATTCCCAAACCCTCCCCTTCTCTTCCACTCTGGAAGGACCATGTCATGCCTAACACTCTATACATCTTCCACTTCCCTTACACATCCACAAATGAGCCAGGCATAATCGTTCCCTGAGCAATTAGCTCAGTAGATAACATGACAATATACAATTGTGAACAAACTGAAGTGCACGACGAAGCTCCTGATGAAAATGATTCCTGCTCTCGATGGGTGCGTCTACACTTGTAAATTAAGTCGACTTAAGCTTGCTTAAGTCGACTTAATTTACTCTGCACCTACACTACAGTTTCCTTAAGTCAACTTAAGCAAGTTGCTTACATCGACTTAAGGAAAATAATAAAAATTAAGTCAACTTTATTAAACCTCCTTTTAGTTCGACTTAAGGCTTAAGTTGACTTTTTAAGGTCGACTAAAGCCAGTGTAGACCTGGAGTAGCCCTAAGTCGACTTAGGGCTACTCCAGGACTCCCTCACTGCCCTCCCTGCTGGGGGGGCACAGGAGAAGCCTGGCATGCCCCCCCAAAGGGCAGGGCAGAGCCCTGCCCACCCTGCCCCTATGCCTCGCCAGGGTCCCTGTCCCCCTTTGCCCCATTGTACCTATGTACAATGGGGCAAAGGCTGAGCCCCCTGGCACTGGGCAAGGGGTTCCCCCTCTGCCCCCATGGACCTGCCTTAGGTCCCCTAGCCCCTAGAAGTCGACCTAGGTGTCCAGTGTGGACGCTCTAGGTTGACTTTCTTAGTTCCCCCCTAAGTCGACTTAAAATTTAGGTGTAGACATGCTAAGTCGACTTAGCTAAAGTCGACCTAAATTTACAAGTGTAGACATAGTCCATCAGTTTATCTAGCAAGTGTATGTGGCCGGATCTCTTCTCCACAGATGGCCTGGAATATCCCAGACCCAGAGTACACAAATGAGGAAAGAGCTGGCTGGTTGCTTGTTGCCCAGGGCTCCTGGACCCCATCTCTATTGTACAAGCAGAAGGGGAATGGATATGTGTTTTGTCAATTTATCAAAATTTGGGCTAAATTGGGGCCCAAATGCAAACTTTTCTGCCCACTTCACCGAACACTATAAATTAAGGAATCCTATGATTTTCAAAGTCCAATCCCTAAGGGATATCTTTTCACACAACTTGTAGAATTGCTGCGATAATTTCAAACTGATGTCCCTCTTCCCTTTCATTTCTAGATTATTACAAGTGCAAAATTTTGGCTGTGTGTGTGTAGAATAGGATAAAGATATCTATCTGCTATCAAATTTCTGTACATAAATGGATATTCCATGTGCAAAATAGCAGGTGCTTTTTTAGGGGACAAAGTTAAAGTCCTATTAACTTGGGTCTAATGTTATACAGTAGGTCCTGATTCTGATCTCCCTTACACTGGTGTAAACCAGGCGTAACTCCATTGAAATTAACTGAATTACCCCAGATGTAAAACCACTGAAAGTGAGAACTGAATCAGATCCGATGTTTTCAATTGGTTTGTTTGGTGTACTGGAACTATCTGCTGTAGACACTGTAAAATACTCAGTTCATTTCCATCAGATGCCATAGCAAAATCCTGTGAGCTTTTACCCATATGAAATGCACTTCTTCTCTTTGTTGTAACTTTTCACAGCCTGCAACACAGGCTTTGCTATATAAATAATAATTGACTTCTAAAAGAGAAAGCATAACCACTGCATTGTGTGATTTGCAAGGCACTTGACTCGGTTTTTCTTTTGTGTAGAGAATTCCTAAGGAGAACATTGATAAAAGGAAGCAGAAGGTCTCCACGTTATTAAGAATTAAGATTTGGGACATATGCTGCATATATAGGATGTCAAATAAAACAATCACACTTGAGTTAGAGTAAATAATAGGCTTGATTCCGTTCTTGGTTACAAAAGGGTCAATCTGGAGAGATCACATCAAGTATAATAGGGTTGCTTTGGATTTGCACCTTCGTACCTGTGAATAGAATTTGGTCCAATACATCAGAAGGGTTAGATAAAATAACTCCACCAGCAAGTGCACTTTTCACACCCAATACATTGTCAACCAGCATTTCAGAAGGCTACATAAAGCTTTGAATGTCATTTTTCTGTGTTTCCAAGACTAGGACAAATCAGTCTGTTCTGAAGCTTCAGAATCCACAACAGTCCAAGGCAAGGGGCAAATGAGTTTGCTGATTACCAACAAGATGCAATTCAATGGACAACCTTGCATGTTCAGATTTTGGCATATTTACTATATAGCATCTATATTTGGGGCTAGGATTTCAGAGGAACCTTCATCATCCAAACCCTGCTGTGGAAATCGAAGAGAGAATATCCCTAACTCCCTTCACCCCAGCTTTGAGGACTGACTTCTGGCACATAGAAAATGTTGACATAGGTGCACAAATTGGCTTTTGTTTTTGTAGAAAGAATCCTTTCCTATCCTCTGAACACATGCACAAACCTCAAAACAACAGCATTAAAAGTTAATAATTGAGCAGCTAACCCCATCCCTAACCACAAGTAACATCAATCCCCACTGTTGTCTCAGCAGGCAAAGGCCTGTAATTTAGGCACGATTTATCACTGATGTCGTCGCACCTGAGATTAATCATTTTCAAATCCCAAAAATCTGAAATCCTGCATACTGTGAATGTGGTGAATCCCCTGGGCCAGATTCGTAGCTGCTGTGGTTCCTTCGATGTCAAGGGATCTATAGTGGTCTAGCTGAGAATCTGGCCCTCTGAATCTGACTTGAATTCTGTTCTTTCCAGTCAAGAAGGAAATAGATCCTGGGTTTATTTACATTGAAGTGTATTTTACATCCAGTGCATCAGTCATCTGGGTTAAGGCAACTGATCATTAGACACTGTTGCTTCATCAAATTAAAATCCAAAGAGGTTTTACTTGAAGTGAAACATTTGATGCAAAGAAAAGCAATGTGTTATGAACTTCATGAGTAGCTAGGTCTGGCTCCATTTTACATAGTTTCATTTGTTCTATCGCTGTAAACCCAGGATGGAAGACTACTAAAATGAAAATAAGCTTAAAACCAAGTGAAAATTTGTTAATGTTATTGTGCTGCAGCAAGGCCGTGGCTGTAAACATGATACACATTGACACTGGTTTATAAAGGAAAAGGCATAGATGTGATGGAATATGTGCAGTGCCTTGGTGACAAACAGACATGTCCTCTGCAATTCTCTTTGCTGTACATTCATTTCTGGAATTAAGCAAAAATGGGTGCAATAGCATTCTTGTACTAATACCATGGAGAAATCTCATTCTACTGATGCTGGGTATTTATCATTTTATATTACAGTGGAACCCATTTAAAAGCATAGCTTCACTGCAAAGAAAGTGTTTTATTTTTACCAGGTCTATTTCTTTTCTTTTCTGATGATTCAATGGATATAGCAAACAAATAATACATGTTTTGTTACCTTTCACTCCTTGTCAAACTGAAGTTTACCCTTCTACCTGATTTCCTTCAATAGGTGCTAATTTTGAAGGACTTCACTATGCATTTTTCAGAATCTGATTTACTGTGCAGAAACTGTTTTCATGTAACAGAGCCATTCCTTTAACAGGAGTTCCCTAAGTGGGCTCCACTAAATTACTATGTATGCCACTGAGTTGTAGCAGAGGTCGGGAAAAGATTCATGAAGAGGCAAGGTGAATATAAAAAGGACACAATCAGCCAATTTTGCTGCATAAATCCTTTCCAGAGCCCAAATGTCATTTTTTTAAACATAAACTGTGCACAAAGGAAAGCATAAAACTTCAGTGATCCAGACCTTAAATGTTACTACTATAGGGAGTTCCAACAATTTACTGGTAACAGACTGAGTAGTGA
The DNA here is from genome assembly GCA_007922175.1 of Pelusios castaneus. Lineage (NCBI taxonomy): Eukaryota > Metazoa > Chordata > Testudines > Pelomedusidae > Pelusios > Pelusios castaneus. The sequence continues at coordinate 15,674,153 of ML685771.1, forward strand.
AGTTAATGTAAAATACAGAGCTCAGGGCAGGCATTCTTGTAAGGGAAAAGGTAAGTGAACAAAATTTATGAGTCCGATTGCTCTTCAAAGGTGAAGCAGCTGGTGCTGACATTACACTTCCCTTCCTATGTTAATTGCTACTGTTGTTTACATAACCGTCAGCAGCTCCTTTTTCCAACGGCAGTAATATCTAATATCAATGTCAAGTTGATATTACTTTTGATACCAGGTTTAGAAAATAAATGTGACTCATTCTTCAGCAAGCTCTAATCAATACCTTGGAAATTGATATTCAACAAACATCCTCACTTTGCTTCTAAACAAATAATTTCATCATAAGCTAGTTCTCAGGAAAACTACAATAAGTTTTCACAATATATTGCAAGAGCTGTGGCTATTCACTTCCAAATAATGGCTCCTTTGCTAGACAAGTAAATTGAAATTGATTTGTTTCGGCCTTCTGTGCTAGAACATACAAAGACTGCTTACAACAAGCCTATTGAGTTCTGCAAACAGTGCTCAACTTTGCTTCCTCAAGGACTCATGGCATAATTGTTAAATCATCCCCATCTGTACTGTACCCTTTTGTGAACCAAGACTTCATTTAAATGTCAGCTTCCAGCAATAATATCTATAAAGAAGATATCAGAAACTGACTTCAAAGTCTGCTTTATTTTGCAACAGAGTATCTAGTGTTTGATACAAGAAAATAAAAGAAAGCTAAATAAAGGAAAGATAAATAAATGACGGGGGCGGGGGAGGAGAGGAGTTGCTTAGGTATGCATCCTCACAAGTTACTTCATGTGTAAATACCTTAGGAGGATCTGGGCCTTCCCATACACATTGTAAAATAGCAGTTGACTCAAATACCCTGTCTATACTAAAGAATAATCTCTCTGTGTCACCTCAGCACATCAGACATCCCCATACAAAAGTGCCCTGAACGGAGTACAGGCCTTTTTCATTCCCATGCATACTGCATATTTTCCTCTTTTCTACAAACAAGATTATTTTCAAACAAAATAAAGATTAGGTACGTTATATTATTAGCATGGTAGAAACATTAAATGTAGCTCATGAGAGGCAAATATGGTCCATCAAAGTCAGTATTTAACAATTCTGAATATATAAACCGACCTTTTAATCCATCCTTTTAATTTAACCCCTAATTTCTCATTTAAGGCTGATTAGCTACTCTATCCTGGGCATATAATAATGCATTTAAATAAAAACATTTTTGTGGCTGAGTTGGTTTTCAGTATTTTTTATAATTCAAGTATTCTTGTAAATGAAAATCTTACTGAATAACCTCTATCTGAGTTCTCTCAAGGCTGGTGCCTGACCTCATGTTTTTGATTTAATTCCTTAACGGGCACTAATTCATTCCAGTTTGGATTTGTACACAACTTTTAATAGAGCACCTTTAGGGTACATTTAAACTGCAATTAAAAATCCACAACTGGCCCATGCCAGCTGAGTAGGACAAGCTAAAACTCCATAGGCTGATCCTCCTCAAAAGCAAGTTCCAGGTTTCTGGTATTTGGGCATCCCTACATTACGCTCCCTTAGCTGGCAATGAGAGTGACACACATTAACTTTAGCAAAGCTTTTGATAAGTCTCCCACAGTATTCTGATCAGCAAATTAAAGAAGTATGAGTTGGATGGATGGATTATAAAATGGCTAGAAAGGTTGTTAGGTCATCAAGCTCAATGGGTCGTGATCAACGGCTTGATGTCTAGCTGGCAGCAGTATCAAGCGGTGTACCCCAGGGGTCATTGCTGGCCCAGTTTTGTTCAACAACTTCATTACTGATCTGGAGGGTGGGATAGATTGCACCCTCAGCAGTTTGCACATGACACTAAACTGCAGAGAGTAGTACATACACTGGAGGGAAGAGATAGGATACAGAGTGACCTAGACAAATTGGAGGGTTGGGCCAAAAAATCTGAGTAGGTTCAACAAGGACAAGTGTAGAGTCCTGCACTTAGGATGGAAAACTCTCAAGCTCTGCTGCAGACTGGGGACTGCCTGGCTAAGCAGTAGTTCTACAGAAAAGAACCTGGAGGTAACAGGGGACAAGAAGCTGTATATGAGTCAAGAGTGTGCCCTTATTGCCAAGAAGGCTAATAGCATATTGGGCTACATTAATAGGAGCACTGCCAGCAGATGGAGGGAAGTGATTATTCCCCTCTAATTGGCACTGGTGTGCCCTCATGTGAAGTACTGTGTCCGGTTTGGCCTCCCACCACCACTAGAGAAAGAATTCAGACAAATGGGAGAGAGCCCAGTGCAGGGCAACAAAAATGATGAGGGGGCTGGACCACATGACTTACGAGAGGAAGCTGAGGGAGCAGGCTTGTTTAGTCTGCAGAAGAGAAGAGTGAGGGGGGATTTGATAGCAGCCTTTAACTACGTGAAAGGGGGCTCCAGGGAGGATGGAGCTAGGCTGTTCTCAGTGGACGCAGAAAACAGAACTAGGAACAGTGGTTTCAAGTTGAAGTGGGGGAGGTCTACATTGAATATTAGAAAAATCTTTCAGTAGGAGGGCAGTGAAGCACTGGAATGGGTTACCTAGAGAGGTGGAGGTATCTACATCCTTAAAGGTTTTCAAGGTGCAGTTGGGAAAACTGGCTGGGATGATTTAGCTGGGATTGGTCCTGTTTTGAACAGCAGGTTGGATAAATCAGTAGTTCTCCAAGTTTGTCAAACAATCACACCCCCATGACTCATGCCCCTTCTTTCCCCTCTCTGAAAGGGAGGATCCTTTCAGGAAAAAAAACCAGGCAAGGGGGCTTCTTATGCTGTATGTCCTGTTTTTTTCCTGAAAGTGGGAGCGGGGGTGTCAGGAAAGGGGGCGTGATTGTTAGTAGGCAATTCCACTACTATAGGTCCAGGGCCATCCCTAAGGGTGGGAGGGGGGGCTGGGGCCAATCAGCCTGTGGCGGCCATGTGGGCCAGTCCGGAGAGGCTGGGCCCTGCACACCCACCCCTCTCCTGAGCCGGCTGCGCCGCTGAATACAGCGGGAGGGAGGAAGCAGGACAAAGCACGGCAGTGGGGAGGCAGCAGAGTGGGGCCTGCATAACTGCAGGGCTCAGGGTGATTGCCCTACTCATCCCCCCCAAAGGACGGCCCTGTATAGGCCCTAACAACCATGCCCTCTTTCCCTGAGCCCTACTTTCAGGCAAAAGCTCTTGGCTCCAGGGCTGACCCCCCGTCACCACTTACCCAGCCCACAGCCCTGCAGCCCAGGGCTGGCCCAGATAAGGCAGCCTCACCCCCCAGCCTGGGGAGGGGAATTGGGCCAGGAAGGGCATCCTCCTACACCTTGCACACCCCACCCTTTAGAGGCAGCAGCGGTGTAGGGAGTGTGCCCAGCAGCAGCAGGGGGCTGCTGTTGTGGCAGGAGGTGGGCATCAGCGGCGGCTGCTTCTGTGTCTGGAAAGCATGGAGCTGGACCAGCTTTGTCCCCTGCTCCATGCCCTCCCACCCCGTGATCCATCTCACGCCTCCCTGCTTTGAGAGCCGCCAGACTAGATGACCTCCTAAGATCCCTTCCAACCCTCATCTTCTATGATTAACTCTGTAATCAGGATGCGCGCCATGTACCTCTCTCTTTTTAGTTCTTTTGGTCCCATCAGCGAGGTGACTTACCGGTAAATGGCATTTTGATCTCTGCTCTTTTGGTACCAAATCCTGTTGAGAATCTTGCCAGCGTGGCAATCCTGTAATCTGGGTGCATGTCAGAACTCAGCCCAACACAATGTAGGGTTGTGAGAGGAATCCTGCAACATTTTCAACTCCCACTAACAACTCAGTGGGTGTTCAGGCCTGTCAGAACTTACAGGATCAGATCCATTGACCTGTAGGTCTCTTTACTATACTCGGTAGAAGTTTTCAGTGATACCTCATGTAGACTGATCTGATACTACTGTGAGGTAGTGTAAAGATGCACTGAATGCATCGCAGATCATTTTGATGCATATCAAACCTTCCCCCTCTCTGCTTTGTTTAGGCATTTAAACCGTAATACCTGAGCATCCTGGCTGGAATTGAAACGTAGCTGGCAGAGAGTAAAGAAAGTAGAATCGAGCACTAATATTTTAAGGTTACATTACAGTCTTAAATCTTAGTGCCTCAGAACATCCTGTAGACAGGAGAACACTCTGGAGGAAAACCACCTTGGACTGTATTTGTAAACATCAGGAGGAACTCTTGACACCATTGAAATCAATGGCAAAATTCCCATTTGTTCCAAGAGGGCCAGGATTTCACTCGTGTATGTTATTTTGAAGTTATTTTTAAATTATTTTTATAAATATCAAGTGAATGTAATTTTCAATAAATTTGAATGTAATAAAATTTGGGTTTCTATTCCAAATCTAGGCCTGTGCTGGGCTTGTCCTCTCTGATCATAACACTGGCAGGAAGTGTTCAGCGGAGGTCAAATAACTGTTCCATGGTTTGAATGCTGTCTTCAGATTTTTTGCTTTTCCAACTACTGGTTCACTGAAGGTCATTCAAGGCATTTCATTCCTCACAAATACACTTTTCATATCACTTCTGGTGAATTAAAATTTTCTCCCTTTTCATTCCAAATATACTGCTCTGTTCTAAAATTTCTACATTCTGCCAGGTTTCTCAAAAATAAATAGTCATTTCCTTCGCAAAAATGGCCTCACAGCTATTTAAAATTACTCCTTTCACTCTACAGCCTAACCTGGCATCTCTATTTTCTCATTTATTTCTTGGCTGCTTCATTAAAACAAAGACTGTCCCTTATGACTGGCACTGCCTGAATCAGTCTGAAAGAGGAAGATGTTTGATTTAAAACTGGTGGTGATGGAGCCATACAAGTTTACTGTAAAACAAACAAGGAGTCTTGTGGTCCTTTTAAAGACTAACAAATGTACTTATCACATGAGCTTTCGTAGGAGAAAATCCCGCTTCATCAGACGCTTTGAAGATGGGGAACTTACAGAATGGGAGGAAAATAAATGCAGGGAAGTGTAAGTCATAGGATCAGGTCAGACTGTAACAGCAAATCAAGGCAGTTGTTTAGATTCAAACACTGGGAAACAGTACATAAAGAAATGTGAGATCAAATCACCTTTTGTAATGAGAAAAAAAACTGTAGTCTCTATTTAACCCTGAGGCAATGGTGTCAAATCTGCCTATGAGCTCATGAGATAAATAAATTTGTTAGCCTTTAAAAGTGCCACAGGACTGCTTGTTTGTTTTGCTGAACTAGACTAACACAGCTACCCCTTTGGAAGTTTACTATCATTTGTGTTGAGTAAAACAGATGTACAAAGATAGCAGCAGCAGGATATTTGTGAAGTTAGGCCCCCAAAACTGAGGTACCTAAAAATCACTAGTCAGTCACTTTTGAAAATGTAAGCCTTCTCTTTAAGGGTCTCCTAGGGTTGGGGCCAGCTACCATTCATCCCAGCTCTTCATTTACAAACCACTGTTCCACTTAGTCTCTTCAGGGATAATGTAGCTAAACCTCCAACTGAGAAAGCCAGAGCTAAGAATTCCTTACTTCATTGAGCTTGCCTGTGGAAAGACCTAAGGCTGGGCCCAAATCTGTTTCATCAGGAAACTTAGAGACTCACCTCTTAGCAAAGGTTTCCAACAATAACTAAAGAATAAAGATGAGGTGAGAAAATTCTGATTCAGTTGAAGCCAATTACGATACTTCCATTAACTTCAATATGGGTGAGATTTGACCCAAGAAATCACAAGAAGAGACAGAATAGTAGTAAAAAGAAGGGGAAGGGGAATACTAAGTAAAGTTGTTGAACCAAAGGACCAACTGTACAATGGACACCTCTGGGCATCTTAATTACTGCATTCACTGGTTAAGTTCTACATTGATAGGCTGCTTAGGAATATCATGAATAGATACAGTCATTTCATATATTTTTGCCTCTCTTGTTACATCAGTAGGATAGATGAATCAAAATACTGTGTCCAAACATCTGAAAACCTTAGGGGATTCCAGATCTGAATCTTGTGACTTGAGCTCATGTCTTAACAGGAATATTCCAAACCTGAAGACAGACCCCACTTCCAAGGACTATTCCGAGACTGCCAATTTCACACAGTTGTTCATTATCAGTTTATTGCAGATCCTCTGATATTTTAATAAGCATCAGTCTGCTCACAACTCTCAAAATTTTATCAAGTCTATTTTAATATTTTGTGTTTCTCTTAAATTCCCAGCTGCTGGAATCAAGTGATTTCATGAAAAATCTCAGCTTCCATAAAAAAAAAAGTGTCTAACCTGCGTGTTGGCAGAGAAAAGCCTGAAAACATAACCTGAGTGTAACTTTAAAAATCAAAACCAAGAAGGCAATTAAAAAAAAAACCTTATGATTTTTGAGCCAATTATTAATTTTTTAGACCAACTCATGATTTTTTAATAGTTTTGGCAATGCTGTGTCAGACAAGAGAACAGCGTGTAAATACACTATCAGCAAGTAGGGAAAGAATGCGTCAGTATGATTTGCTTGAAAAGGCACCATGTATACCTATCGTGAAGTATAAATTAATTAATAAAAAATAATGATACTGACAATTAAATTTACAAGTATAACCGACAATAAATGAAAATAAATTCTTAGCAATACCCGGGTGCAAAAGCTTGTTGTTTAGACTCTTCCTCCATCAGTCGTAATGGAAGACAGTTGTAAGTTCTTTAAATAAATCATCTTTTAACGGCATCACACTTTGAATGGTGAAAAATCTTAATGATCAGAAGGCAACTCTGAGGCAACAGCTGCTCAGCCCCTTCCAGCTGCTAATTTTTTTAAATCCAGCGTTAAAATTAAACATGACACAAAGTTGCATACAGTTTATCAGTGCAATAGTAAGCAACATAAAACATTTATCCTGAACCCAGCAAATGACAACTAGTCTACCAAAATGCTACCATTCCCAGTTCTCACATTGGTGCACGAAGAACGGGCTTGCCATTTCATTCTGGCAACTCATTCTGACCAACTCCTCAAGGAAAATACTTGAATGCCAAAAAACCTTTTTTTCAGACTCTGGTGGTTTAATTCTGAGTCTCACAGTGTTACCATTTCCAACTGAATACATTAAGCAATCAGAGTAGATGATAGAAGAAGCAGTCGTTCTTGAAAAAATATTAACCTCTTGGTTGATATTAGATATCCGGTTAGGATATATATGTTTGTGCTATGTACATCGCATGCATATGTCACAATTTTAACATTCTTTGCAGATCAATGGATTGTTAACAGCACAGCTATTTCCTCAAAAGGCCAGTTATGAAGCAGTTAAGTACCCCAATGGAAAGAAATTATAAAAAGGACAAAATACTCTTCTTTTCGCCCCATTTTACCATTGTTTTGTATTTTAATGTTTATCGTGTAGTTAATTACTGGATGTCTCCATTAAGCGTCTTAACATTTACACTGAAAGTTCAGCATAAACTAAGGGTCATTGTTTACAGTGTTTCGATGCTCCCTGAACAAGCGATCTTATTGCTTTTTAACCGTGCACGTTAAAAGGCACAATGCAAGTATAATCAGGAAATGAAATGCATAACTTTAAAAATATCCCAGTGATCTATGCATGTAGTCATGGTGTCTGACAAATTCAATTAAATCAGTCATACATCATTCCCCACAGTGTTGCTGATAGAGACATAGAAGTATCGAATTTTAATTATTCGGCTAGTATTGATCCCACAACAATCTGGTGAGAATCATTTCGAGCTGTCAGTCCCCCCAAGAGACAACAGCTATTATCTAATTATAACTCAAACAGTGTCATCTGATAAAAGGTTAAGGTTTTCTCTTTTACAAATTTTTGCAGTCAGATTCTCACGTATAAATCAGAGTGACATGATTGTCTAACTTGTTATTATTTCCTTTCCATTGAGTATCTATTCTGCTATAAGGATGAACCCATAAGAGTGAATCTTTAGCATAAGTAGTACGTTCCTGTGGCTAAAACAAGGGGCAAAAAGAATCAGAACCTATGGTTTCTATTCCACGTTGACCTTGAACGTGTATCTGCACATCTCTGTGCCCTGGAGAGGAAAAGACTCACGGTAACCAACCTGGTTAACCACTTTGGCCCAGATTCTCAAAGGTGTTTAGGTGGTGAATGTCTATTGATTTAGTCACCTAAATACCTTTGAGGATCTGGAACTTTGAGATCCTCAGAAGAAAGGTAATAGGAAAATGCAAAATGTTATTGCTACTTATTATAAGCGGGCCACTTTTCACTTTCACTCTGTTCAAACCTTCAATTGCCCCTAAATCTTCCCCTCCTCTCACCTGAGACTGAAGAGAACCAGTAGTGGGAGCAAGCAGATGGCTGGCTCTGACTGCTTTCTCTTCCCCCATTCCATTGGTCAAAACATTTAAACATCAGTTTGTGTGATAGCTGCCATCTTGACTGACCTGATGGGAAATGAGCCAGAGGAAAAAGCGTGAGTTGCTAAAGCTTGAGCTAAACAGACAAGGCTCTGTGGCTGAGGCTGGAACAAACTCATTGCCTGTGCAGAGTAGACGCATAGGGGGACCTGAAACACACTCATGAAATGAGCAATCTACATTGACTTCACAATGTTACCTCCATTTTACAGATAGGGAAGCAGAGAGGAAACGACTTTTAAAGCTAGACATATGCTTACATTTTTGCTGAACTTAAATTTCAGCTCCTTCTTGCCAGCACTTCCACGCTATCTCTTATGCTTACAAACTGCAATGGTTTGCTCGCATGAGTAACTATTCATGTGAGTACAAATGGCAGGATGAACTCTCCATGAATCTGGTGATGCTTAGGTGCTTTACAAAGAAAAGGTATTGTTATAGACATCTAAAATTTATGTTATTTTAAATAATAAAATAATAATTTGCCCATATAGCTCTAGGTGTTCTAAGATAATTATTACTACAACAACACACAGAAGCATTAGAATAACCAGTCAAAAAGGAACACCACCAGTCAACCAACTACCAAAAAGCTCCTTTCCATTCCTTCACCTTCTGGAAAGTATCACTCAGACTTTTCCAAAAACCCGATCAAACCATCAATATGTATCTCAGGCCTGGAAAGTCACCAAATCTGAGCCATTTTGGACCTGGAAAGTAAATTGCAAAGACTTGGAGCTTTCACTGGGAGCCAATGAGCCTGCCAGCCAGCCTCTCTCTTGAATATCTAGGGCCAGTGCTTTATCAGTTAAAAAAAATTAAAAAGGTGCTGGTACTCATATCTTGATAGTAAATTTGAAAAATGCCTCTCCCACCTCTCTTCACCCCTCTTCTTCCAGGAGTGCGTTACTTTCCCCTGCTGACCCCACCCTCCAGTTGGGCAGCAAGGCTGGTAATAAAGGTGCCAGTACTCCGTACCCGTGCATATTGTAACAAAAAAGCACTGTCTAGGGCTATCCAGCTCAAGCTCTTCTGTTGACAACATGATGGCACCAGCAGAGAGATTCCAAACATGTATCACTTCATACAACACAACCGACACCTAAAACTCCACCCAAAGACCAATGAGCAGCTCGTGAAGATCCCAGGGTAACTAATCAAAAGCTAATTCTTCATTCATAAGCCTGCAAACACAGGTGTATTTATATATGAGGAAAGAGTGATAAAAACATCTGGTCGTTGCTCCCTAAAACACTCCTACTTAAGCAATTGCAGTGATGAACTATAATAAAAGTCCAATCAGAACCATTCCCCTTTTTTCCCCCAACACCTGCCTTGAAGTTTATGATTCAGAAATAAGGATAAAATAAATGATCAACGACAAATGGCCTAATCTGAGAACATGAAATCCCAAAGGAGAGGTTACATATTTAGAAAACTGTAGTTACCTTCCTTTTATCTGATTTTAATTCAAGGGCTATTTAGAGACCAATGAAATTTTTCAGTCAAAACTACAAACATTCTGGAAAATGAGAAGTATACACGTGAAAGATATATCACTTGGCACTCCTTGTAACCTGCAATGCTGGCTTACTGGGCTATGGGATTCACTTTATTACATTAAAGGCTATTTGAATATGGTGTTACTGGTAATGGAGACCACTAAAAACATGGAAATACTCTGCAAGGAAGGATTTCTGAGATTCTTCAGGGAGACTGCCTTACAATCAATCTTCCCCTGGATGTTCCCTGAAAATGAAGATACTTCAAAGCAAAAGTCACTGGTGAATCCTTAGATTAATATCGAAGCTAGGCATTTCTTAGAAGGAGTGTTAGCAGGAAGACTCTGCAAAGTTCAGAATGCAACACCATGAGCCTAAATTTCCAAACGCTACCGATGACTTAGGGTGATTTGGGCTTGGGGTGTCCAGTTTGAGATAAAGTTTTCTGAAAGTGCTGAGCACCTGCTGTCTGAAAATCAAATACTTTTGAGGAGTTTCATTTTGATTGCCCCAGAACTGAACTGCCAAACAAACACTAGTTGATTTTGGAAATTAAGGCTTAAATTTCTTCCCATTCCTGCTCTTCTGCTGATATACTGTGTGACCTTGGACAGATCTCTCTACCTTTTGGTGTCCACCCATCCATAAAACAGAAATCCTAATACTTCAAGGAACTGTTGTGAAAATTAATGTTCATGAAGCACTTTTCTTCCACCTTACAGGTTCAAATGTAATATGGAAGCAAAGGCAGGTTACTTTTTAAATCCAAACCTATAGGCCTGCCTGCAAAACTCCAATTGCAACCATGACAAGCCAGCTTGAGCCCTATGCTAGACTGCATTTTTCATCCTCCATGTCAGTTAATTATGTTCCTTTCTAGCAGTCTCTCATTACTTTGAACTATCTTCCCCTCCCCCCCACACTTATTTCAAGTCTTAGTATTCATTTTTTAAAATTTATTTCACTTTTTCCCCCTTTCAATTTGCATATTATCGGCTTTTCAAAAGGTTCCATATTTTGATGGCCAATATTCTCTGGCTTTTATTTAAATGTGAAGTAATGCTGGACAAAGCTGTGGGATGGAAAGCTCTGGAGACTGAGGCCAGGTCTACGATGGCAACAAAATTCAGCGGCAGTCGATGGGAGTTACACAAGATATACAGACTAGCTTGTGTAACTCCTGTTGACTTCTTAACTTTCTTTTACATGCCGTCTCCACACTGTGCTGCACCAACAGGAAATGCATTCCCATTGACACAGAGCTATGCCACCTAACGAGGGGGTTTTACTAAATCGACTTCTGAATCAATTGAGCCTGTTTTTACTGCCACTCAATCGAACCAGATAAATTGATCTGAGGGTGGTGAATTTGCTGCCATCAGTGTAGACATACCTTCAGTGTTTCTGTTCACAGAAGGCTTAAACAGGAGCCACAGTTCTAAGGATTTCTAGCCCTTCCTTGCCAGTGTGCCTCACCCCCAAACCAGTTGGGCAACCTGTTGGCATGGGAGTCTAGTTAATTCCCAACAGAAACAACGAGAGTACTGTGGCCCCTTAAAGACTAACAAATTTCTTTGGGCATAAGCTTTCATGGGCTCCAACCCACTTTGTCAGATGCAAGATGGATTGGGTTGGAGCCCACAAAAGCTTATGCCCAAAGAAGTTTGTTAGTCTTTAAGGGGCCACAGGACTCTCACTGTTTTTGCTGTACACAGACTAACACGGCTACCCCTCTGGATATCACTCCCAACAGATTATTCACAGTTTGTCCTCTCTACTCAAGCTGCCCCCAAAGTTTTCCAGTTGTGATGAGGATGCTAGTGGTAGACTAAGAAATGATGGCACTATATAGAGCTATCAGCTGGTTAAAAAATGCAGTCACTTTCCAAACATGAGTCAGCTTAAAAGAGACGATGATATGTCCCTTCACCACTGTCTTGAGCCATCTCCCACAGCATATATTTTTCATTCTTCATTCAAGAAATATTCCCTTTTACGGGATCCTTTCTTTTCCTTTATTACTTCTTTTAAATCCTTCTGTGTGTCTTCAACACTGCCAGCCAGATACATCAGCTCTGACCCAAAGAAGTGATGGAGATGCCTCAGCTCAATATTTCAACATTTCAAGTGCCCAAGAATGACACAAATAAATAAACAGTAACTGCAGGGGCATGTGGTTTGAATGTAGATTGATAGGTAAAAAGCAGGTTCTCTCTAGTAATGTCCAAGGGACAGCGGAGAGGCTGAACAGTAGCCATGAAACAGAAGCCACCTTGCTAGTTTTAAAAACTCTGTTATAAAAAAGCCCAAACTCTAAAGCACTCTGAATATTTCTAAATCTGAGGACCTGAGTGGTTGGTAAAGTTAAAAATTTAAGGGCTTACATTATCCCAACCAAGCAGTTATATTTCAAAGACCAGTTAAAAACAACAGATCTAGTAATGGCAATTCACAGGTGTGCATAAAATCATTATCTAATCAAAGTTAAAAATAAAAGAGTAATTAAATAAGGACTGTGAAATGTTTGGCTATTAGAGCTTTCCCAAAGATAAGCCATCAATCAAATCCCTTATTATATATGAAGGTGACATGAGATCCACATAAAGGATAGTACATTTTCTTGTCAGTCAAACACTTGACATTCATGTTTCACAACTAGTTTTTCTACTTCAGTTTTTTAACCTACAACTTGAACTGCTAGACATTTTAATACTTTCTCTATTTGGATTTTAATACTTTCTCTATTATATCATTGTTCACAATGCCAATCTCTGGGTGACTCAGAGATTGGGAATGGAATATAAGGTAGACTTCTAAATGGTATATGGTAGCAGATAGCCTGTGGTAAACAGGCAAGAAAGATACTAAGTACCCAGAGGGACATAGGGGTGCAATGAAAGAATATCTGCCTCAGCCACAAAAGACTGTGGGTTTGAATAACTGTTTCTCATCCTTACCAAGAGACATGGTAGGTTCTCCATCATTTGAAGTCTTACACATCCAGAAATGTTTTGTATCCACTGCAAGTTACTAGGATCAATTCAGTGATCACTTTGTGAAGCACTGGTAATGGAGAATGCTGAACTAGATGGCTCCTTCTGGCTTTAAGATATTGGGATCTATAACTGGTATACAGTAAAGCTAATCAGGAAATTATTTTTCCCTATAAAAAGGTAGATGAAAATGATTCATTTTCATCACAAATTTTCTTCAAAATCTTTAGGGTTTTGAAAACTTGAACATTTTTGATGCTAAAAGAAATCATCAAAAAGTCATCTTCCACTTAGATAAAGTTTCAGGAGAAAAGTTATGCCCAACTCTACTATATAGTAATAGCATATACTTATAATGGTGGTTGAAAATTGAACATCCTATGAATCCTGGTGCAGTTTAGTCTGGAGTGGTGGAGAGAGTAAGTTATCCTTTGGTATCTCTTCTGTGATCCTTGTGAAATTACCTGGTGTCCAGTTCATATAGGACAAGTAACTAATTCATGAAAAACACCGTTACAAGTGACATTTTGAAATCTTTTACTGGCAGTGTCTACTGAGAGATACTGAGGAGAGGTGGGGGTCACAAATTGGAGATGGGACAGGACAAGACTGGGGGATACCTGAATTGCACAAGTAAAAGCATTCATGGACAAACAAGATTGCTCTATTCACTGCAGGGTGGCAGGGGAAGGATAGGAATATTTATTATTTGAATTGTTGAGGACCCAGCCTCATCATCCAGTCTACAACACTTCTCACCTTGCCTTAGAAGGAAAAGGGTGGACTACAGGATTAAACGCATTTATAGAGAAAACTCATGGTGCGGAAGAGAGGAGGACAGTTTCTCCTCTCTCCTTCCCATCCCTCCCCAAGACACTACTCCTATTCACCCCACCTTCTGCACAAGACTCCTACAGAAATACTGGCTTATTGCCACCACTCCCAGCCCCAAAACTGGAAAGCCATTGAGGGGCCACCACAGTTGGAGGGCACAATATGCCAACGCCCTGTTTGCATTGCCCTAGAACTGGCTCTGCTCTCCCAGACATGTGGCCCTTCTATCTGTTGCGGATATTTTGCTCCAACAAGAAATTTTGCTACAACCGTGCCTCCCTTACCTTTTCTCAAAGACCTAACCCCAATCATCAGGACATGCCACCCTCCTCTCATGGTGTCACAACCATGATGTCTAAGTTAAGAGAGTCAACATTCCAGCCACCGCAGAATCTTCCATGACTCTGGTGTTCCATTTCGCTGCACTTTAAAGGTAAAGAATTGACTCCTTCCCCTTTCCTCGACTCTCTCCACAGAGGGATATGAAGACCCACTGCTTTTCCAATTCTTATTCCTATATGAATCCTTTCCAATAGCCAGGCAAAGGGACAGCCATACAGGCATAAAACTAACCAGCTTTTACTGTGTGATGGAGTGTCACAGGTTCGGCACTCTCTGATCATCCAAGGGTATTAGTCTTCAGGCAGCTGATGAGTGACACAAATTTGTGGCAGTCATATGCAGGAGATATAAAGCTTTCTGTTCTGCAAAGACTCTCCACCATGGAGGCAACTCTTTATGAGGAGAAAAGGATTTGTTAGATCAGTGCTAACTTTGCTAGGCAGGTCTTGTCAGATTTATCATCTTAATATATTCCATTGACTGTAAATATGGCTGCTGTTTTTCACTGAACTGTCTTGGAACTGATAGGCTACATATTAGCAATGATTGTACTAAATGGTTTTCTGAATCTTTAAGAATATACATTGAATGGAATTATTTTTTTAACCGGAGTTAAATTATAGTATACTACATGCCAGGGAAATAAATGAACGTGCCTGTGCAGACATGAAGTGCCAATGGACTGAGCTGGGTTAGGAAATCTAGTAAGAAATAGTGCAGCACTGCTCTGTTCTTCTATTGCTGTTTTACTTGTAGCAATTGCTGTCCCGTAAAGCCCATACAATTGAGTAAGGGAGACCAAGCTAAAAACAGTTTGGTGGAGCAGCAAATTGCATTGTCAAGTGGAAGATCTATCTTTAGGATTAGACTCTATAGAATTTCAGTTTGGATTAGTGAAGGTGACATGAGAAAGTCCATCAGAGGAAAGTGTTGGTACCCCCAGCAGCCCAGTCTGTGGAATGGCAGAGGCTTCAAAAACCTGTCCATCTCTCCCTCAGCAGAGTTAGAGATCCTCCTCCAGTCACCACAGAGAGGAGTCAGGGGCTCAACAAGGCAAGGTTTAGTTCCTTGCCCATTATGGGGAGTTTAAACAGCAAAGCTCTGAGCTATGAGATGAAGTATTCATCACTCGCTACATTATTTATTCACCTTTTGAAAGGAACACCTACATGGCTTATTTTTCATTTACATCTTTGATGAAAATAAGGTGGAAAAACCCTTTTTAAAGAAATTGATCCTTCTTTTTATTCTCAATCTCTTGTATCTGTCCTCTGAGTGATGCAGCTGGCCTTGTCTCTTTTTCCCTCCTGCTATTGTGCTCAGTGAATCTTCATCCTCCCTTCCTCTTTGTAGTTGTGTTGGAACAATCCATCCTTTTTCATAGGATTAATTTACTGGAATGCAAAAATCACTTGGTTATGAGGTGAAAATGGACACAACCTACTTAGCTATTGCCCTGTACCTGTGCCACTTGGGAAAGATGTATTATATTCTCATTCTGATTTCTCACAATGACACTGCTTGGGACACTTCTGAACATTTATGGAAGAACTTCCATATTTTCTGGAATACGTCCAACTGAAACCGTCTCCTTTCCAACAGCCCATAGGCCACTCTTTGCTTCCCTTCCTGCTCCAGTCAATACCTGTACATCAGGCCTTCGGGCAGCACTTTACTGTATTAAGAGCCTGATTTTTAAAAGATGAATTGTGTGCACACACAGGTCATGCTATGGCACTTGTGCGCGACCCACAATTGTTCAGGCAGAGCAAGCATCAGCACATGCTAAGGGACAGTTATGGCTCTAATTGTCAAATAATAAACAAATGATGATCATTGCAGGTAACATTTTGAAAATCAGGCCCAAAAGGTTTATTTGGGAGCACCAGGACTAACCTGTTCAGAGTTTTATATAGTTCATTCAGTCCTGCTCTATTTTACCCTCTGGATATTCCCAGTCTCCTTTTACTTAAAATATTAGTACCTTCAGTCAGGAGAGAGAAGCTGATACCCATTCCGGCCCATGAATCAGCAAACAGAAAGCACTACGTGAGCATTCAGACTGGCACCTGCCCTAGAGAGATTAATCTTGGCAAGCTTGCTTGGCCTCCTGCCACTTTATATTCCTGCATAATAATCCCCCTATATGGTCCCTCCTGTTGCTACCTCTGCCTTCCCTCCAAATTAGTGTAGGTAGTTAATGTAATTGTGCTCACTAACAAGTTAGTGAGAGGGAAATAGCTGCCCTTTACTTTCAGCTCAGGTCAGCTAATTCTCATGGGGGTCAGGCAATTTTCAGAGAAAATGTCACATGCAAATTGTGTCAGCCAGGAAGAGCTATGAGTGCATTATCAACACCTGCACCTGCTGCCTACAATCTACAATAGTGGGGTAGCAATGAGAGGGGTGGGACCAGAGGGTGCATTAGAAAGCGTTTCACAGTCTCGTTGCATGAAAAATGAAAGCTGCGTAATGAAATTCTTCTTGCTAATTCGTTCACAGAGAATAAGGGCCACGGGACAAAGATTAAGAGCTTCATAAAAAAGAGATCATAACTGGCAATGTGGCAGCTGTAATCAATAGCATCTGCAAAGAGTAACTGACAATTGACCTGTTTTTCCCAATCACTTGCACATTTCCAGACAATTGTTCCTAGTTAGAGACCCATTTGGAATCCTGTGTTAAACTCAGGTAAAATAATGTATTGATTGCAAAGCATAACCTGTAAATATGCCAGAACAATATGCAAGATTAATTCATGCATTTAGAAAAATAAAGCTCTTGCAGATTAAAAATATCTCTTCCAATTTTCTGATTTTCTAATGTTCTTTTGTTACTGCATTGCTAGATATCTGCTGAGTTGTGTTTCTGAACCGTGGGTCCGTCCATACTGTTGAATAAGCAATCATAAATAGTGGCCAGTCTTGACCTGTACATCGAACCTCCCTAATGGAATTTGATTGTGAACTAAGAGCAGCAAACAATGAAATAATACAAGAACTAAAAATAATTCTTAGCCCTGCAATAATTCAGGAATGGTGCCAATATAAATACCTGGGCAGACCAATAATAATTTGCATTACAGGAGCACCTAGAGTGGTTTTGCTGTATTCCTATATATCATAAGTGAAATTCCCTTCCCCCAAGAGCTTACAGGCTACACAAATTAGATAAAGAGTGGGAGAAAGGAAGGATTATTATTTCTATTTCATAGATCATCAGCATTTATATAACCATTATAATAAAACAGACTTTCTTTTAATTGACATAGGGGAAAGTATTCAGGCCTATGGAGTTGGCCCAGCTGTACTAGCTGCCCTGCTAGGGGTGGAGCTGAGACTACAACCATTTGCTGCCACCCACGCCCCGTCCATCAGCTCGGGGTGGAAAATAACTAGCATAGGGTCCTTGTTTTCCACCCGGCACTTATAGCCATGATGCAAGGAGGCTGGCAATGGGAGTGGTACCTTTCTTCCCTTTATGTCCCTGAACAGCCATTTAGAATTGGCCCGTGACTAGGTGTTAAAGTTTTATTAAAAGTCAATAAAACTGCTGACAATACAAACTGTTTCTTAATTATATACTTAAAGAAACGGTGACACCAATTATGAGTGACACTATCCATTATGAGTTACACATTCATTGACTATAAGTTCTGTCACTGATTTCTTTTATTTAAACATGCTAGAGTTATATATGTTGTGAGGTACTTAGGAAACAATGTGGGTTAAAGAGTTTAAAACAATATTTATGCCTTGCAGCAGCCTTTATTCTAATGATAGAGACATGCTTTTTTTTTAACCTTTTAAACTATACCTGCAGCAGCTGATTAGATGTCTAATTAAACTTTCACTTTGGGCAGTCAGGAAATGCTCTAAAACTCATCTATCAAAGTGATAAAGTGGAGAACAGACAAGTGCAATAAGGGGTATCCACACATGCAATAGTAGCTAATGAAAGAAAAACGATAGCAGTTAAGCAGTCTGGATTCATCAGTGTCTCTCTGTATTTGGATGGTCAGACTGCAGCGCCACCTCTTTGATGGGAAGTGGCCATGCACTTTTTCATTAGGAGGACCGGTCAATATGACCCACCTGTCACAAAGGGGGGCAAATGGCAAGAGATCCCTCAGAGGGATAGAAGAAGGTGGTGGATGAGATGCATAGATTCAATGACCTGCTGAGCCATCATCTTTCAAACTCCTCAGTAAGAGTGGACACTCCGGCATTATTTCTGCTGAGATAAAGCAAGTTAACATGCAGGAAGGGATGGGCAGTCAGGCTGAGTCCCCAGGATCTGAACTTCCACTGATTTCAATGTATGTTTTACCTGAGTAAAAGGTTCAAGCCCATGAGGGGCAGCCAGGAAGAAAGCTTTGTGTCTACTTCCTTGCTGTTGCTGTAGAAGAGACCGATAGAGATAGGAATACAGGCCCCTTTCTCAGGGATGAGCTGTAAAAGAGCTGGATGCATGTGTAGCCACCTTCTTGTTGACAGCAATCTAGCAAGGCGGGCAGGAGTTAAAATCACAACAAAACAATTTAGTGAGGCATACAAGGATCATCCAAAAGACGTTGGGTGAATTCTCAGTGACTCCAAAAACTTCTTGTGCCATCCCTAAGCAAGTCATTTAGTCTCTCTGTGCCTCATCTATGAAAGGGAATAGTAGCACTTTCCTGTCTCATAGGGATGTTTTTGAGGATAAATACATTACCTATTGTGAGGTGCTCAGACACTGTGGGAACGGGAGGCCATATAAGTACCTAAAATAAGCTAAAGTTAACCAGATTGCCTATGGGTATGGAAGTAGTTGTGTTTGCTCAGATGCTGGCTGCTCACCAGCCCTGTTTACTAATATAATTATTCTATTTCTAACAATATATATTACGCTCCCACCATTTAATAATATGGTAAACTAATTATTTTTTTTTACTTTACGATAATAATGACTGTCATAGAATCATAGAATCTTAGGGTTGGAAGGGATCTCATGAGGTCATCTAGTCCAACCCCCTGCTAAAAAGCAGGACCACTTCCAATAAATCATCCCAGCCAGGGTTTTGTCTAACTGGGCCTTAAAAATCTCCAAAGATGGAGATTTTACCACCTCCCTAGGTAGCCCATTCCAATGCTTCACCACCTTCCTAGTGAGAAAGTTTTTCCTAATATCCAACCTTGACCTCCCCAGCTGTAATTTGAAACCATTGCTCCTTGTTCTGTTCTCTGTTACCCTCGAGAACAGCCTAGCTCCCTCCTCTTTGGAGCACCCCTTCAAGTAGTTGAAGGTTGCTATCAAATCCCCCCTCAGTCTTCTCTTCTGTAGACTAAATAAGCCTAGTTCCGTCAGTCTCTCCTCATAAGTCATGTGCCCCAGCCCCCTAATCATATTTGTTGCCGTCCAGTCACTTGTCGGGATTACTGCAGAGAGCATTCAACAAGCAAGTCACCACACTAGAACTCAGCAAAGAAAAACACAGGTTGTTGTGTGTTCCTCCCTCCTCCTTCAGTGCGGATGACAAGGCCCTTTATTCACTGGTGTCATCTGCAGGAAAAAGGAACCAAATACTCCACATCAAAAGTTCCTTTCTTAAGTGTCGCTCTGCCGCTGCACTGGATCTGCTGTTCCTGTCTGACTTCCCCAACCTGGGCCTGCAGCATTAATATTCTGTCTACTAGGCACATGAGACGACCCAGGGAGAGAAGGTGGAGTCAAACTCACAGAAGCTGATTGATGAGACAGCCCCTAGCAGAGTAGGGAAAGTGCTAATAAAAATGATCATTATGGGCAACTCGTGTGCTGTTTGGAGGGAGCCACATGTGCTGCCACCCTGTAGCAGACAGAGAAGGGGAAGGAGATAGCTGGGGGCTAGTGACTTGAGCTGCGCTATTATTGTAGGATTAGGCACTGCAGCCATTGTGTGCCAATTGTTATAGCGTAGGGAGGCAGATGAAATGCAGCAACCTCCAAGGCTACACATACTACAACAGGGCGCATTTCTTTCCAACCCTGGTTTCATGTCATTGCTCCTTTGTAACATCTCAGGGACGGAAGGCTGCGGCTGGAGACCAGGCAGAACGAGAGGAGCCAGGAGCTGGGGTGGAGCGGGCTGGCCCCAAGGCCAGGCTCCACTCTCCCATTCTGCCCCTGGGCCTGCTGCTCCGCCCTGGTGGTGGGGTGGGCTGGCCCCTTGTCTTCCATGGCAAGCCAAAGGCAGCAGGGCGGGGGGAGCAGGCTGTACGGCAGTGGGGGGACAGCGCTGCGGAGCCTGTGAAACTGTGGGCCCAGGGCAATTGCCCCACTCGCCCCCTGCAAAGGATGGCCCTGCCTATGGGCCTGTAGAGCCCATCAGTGACCCCCATTCAGTTAACAAAGGCTAGGACCCACACCGCTCCTGGTTCACGTTGCTTTCCATTGGTCCCTTACGGAAGATGCAATGAATGGCTTTGGAGGGGCTATGTCCAGCTCCAGAAGACAGACAGGTCTGGGCTCTGAGTACGGTGATGGGAAATAAAAGAAGAGGGAGATGTGGGGAATTCTGAGTGATAAACACATGTGTAAAGAACATAAAGAAAACCCTAAAAGGCTAGGTAGGACAGACTGACCTGAGGTTTGTAACAGACAGTTGACGAGAATCTGATACATATGCCCCTGCCAAATTACTGCCCTCTTTGCTGCTGCCCTGGGAATAAGGAACAAGTGTTTTCCACTGCTTCATTCTGAGCACAAGGATTTATGAAAGTTGGGCAAAACATTTCAGAAGGAAAAATAAATAAATAAATAAATAAATTGCACCCAACAGTAAATCTTGTTCAAAGGTCCTTCCTTGGATTTGCCTTTATTGTCCATTTAATAACAATAAACTACAAACCTCAGCCTGAGATTCCCCCGACTTCAGCTGCTCATAGGCCTTCCATTTGCAGGCCTCCAATAGCCCAGCCCTTCATTCCCTCTTTCTCATTCAGATGTTCAAACTCTTTTAGACTGAGATCAGGACAAAATCTAGAGAAGGAGATGGCTGAACGGAAATGACTATGGCATCAGAGAGGCAGAATGAGGCAAGCCCATAGAATTTCTGAAAGCCAATAAGGCCATTTAAATTGGCTTGGAATGTGGAGAAGATGAATGTGGTGGCTTGCACCTGCTCTAAAGATATTTTTATTGTTTGGCTTTTATCATGAACAAATAAAACCAGTAGTTGTGCAGTAAGAATGCACGTCCAAGTGTTATCATTAGAACACTCCTTCAATACACCAGGCCAGGATTTGCACATTATCTCTTCCAACAATTTGTTGACTTCTCAATTCCTATTGCTCCCCTCTTGGATTTGAAAATCCATCAAATACAGACAACATCAAGTTCTTCCGTCCCAGCTAAAGGGGGCTGGTTCTTAAGGCATAGTGTTAGAGACTCAGACAAAACACAACATTTTTTAGTTTAAACTTTAATTAGGAAGATAAAGAAATGTATCTCCTTTTGTTAAAAGGGAGAGTTACATTGAATGAGTGACAATGAAGCTGCCTAGAGAACAACCAAAAGAGCCATTCCTGGAACAAGCTCTGTAGAAGAAAGACAGTGTTCACTCTTCATGAATGCTGACTTCGTGCCAGCTTCATACTTTGGTGACTCATCTCCTACTGATTTGAGCAGAAAGCAGAAACCTTTCAAATAAATAGTGCTGGTTTGCTTTCAACAAGGGCAACAACCAATATTGAATTCAAAGGAAATTAGTGAATTCTCTTAATATGAACATTACTGATTTTATTGTAGATACCATAGGATCCATGTCATCAAGGCTATGTCTGCACTTGCAAGTTAGTTCAAATTAAGGAAGCTTAATTCGAACTAACTTAAGCCTTGGCCACAGTAGGCTTTCATTAGTTCGAATTAAGGGCTTTCTTAATTCGAACTAATAAATTCGATTGCTTAGTTCGAACTAACCCTTAATTCGAAATAGTTCGTTCGAATTAAGTCAATGTGGCCATATTAGTTCGAACTAACTGCTTAGTTCAAACTAATCTCCAGATTGACCTTCATGCAACTGACTAATTCGAACTAAGCAAGTGCCCTGTATGGACATGGCTAGTTCGAACTAGCATTCTAGTGGGGCCATGCTAGTACGAATTAAGTTAATTAACTAATTCAAACTAGCTTTTGTAAGTGTAGCTATAGCCCAAGTGACTGAAACACACCTAGAGAAGGATATGGTCCTGAAAGCAAGGCCAACCTTGGGTTTTAGAACTGCAGAGTTGTTCTTGTAGTTAATAGTTAAATCAGATGTTTCCTGGTTTCATTGAGTCCCCTGTGACAATATGTCAGTCAAAGTGCTGTGGCTTGCATTTCAGAGATACTCCTGTCCAGAACAGTTGGAAAACAGTTTAAATAGCACCACTAAAATTTCAACTCTTGTTCTTTGATGCATAGCAGGCAGCCCCTAAAACAAGGACAAATAATTCTAAAGAACGGCATTCTTAGGTTTGCATCAGAACACCTATAGATGAATGAAGATAAAGAGAGGGAATTAGTCAAATTCATCCCTGCCATACTTCATAATAAGGTAGAAGCAAGACAGATAAGGAAAAAGTAGCTTACGATTTCAAATACAAGTACCTGCAAAAAAAATGCAGTCACAATAATTTGCATCTGCAAACTAAATATTTTTTAAAATGAAGGCGTTATTAATGGCTGGGCTAGAAATTTGACCTTCATTGGTTTCAGGCTGTCACTTTCCACACCAGAGGATGGTTCTGTATGTGAGTGCCAGGTTTATGACCCAGGAACTTCTCATTCTAACAATCCTGCCTCCATGTTCTAATCACGAATCCCACCCCTCTCTCTGCAGTAGAAACATTGATTTATACTAAGGATTCAAGTTTCCAAACTTGGGCTCCCAATATTAGGGCACACAGTTCTACAGCTGAATGCTCAGATCAGACCTAATTGACTCCTTATGTAAATGTGGATCTCTAAACACCAATTTGTTCACTCATGTGCAGAACTGACTCAGGTGCGAACTTCTGATAATTACGTCCACGGTATCACCCCCAAAGGACAGTGTGACTAGCACTGCAGCATCCTCCCTTCTCAAATTACTCCATAATTTATGCATTTAGCTTGAGTTCTAGTTCTTGTGTAGTCCTTGAACCCAAGATTTATGGACCAGAGCTGAGAGTGCCTCCAACAGAGCCAAATTAGTATATACACTGAATCACGCTGACAAAAACAACATGCAGCTCTGTATCTTGTGGAGTGAGACTATTAACATCTGAGCCCAATC
>ML685771.1:15697521-15712852 GCA_007922175.1 Pelusios castaneus
CAGCTCTGTATCTTGTGGAGTGAGACTATTAACATCTGAGCCCAATCCTTCCAAAGCTCTCGAAGGATTGCTTAATTCTAATTCTAGCCTTTCAGTTTCTCTATTTTTCACACTATTGCACTTAATCTCCTTCTAATTATTTACAGGAAAAACAGATCAAATCCCTCAAATAGAAATGGAATATTTCAGCATCTTCTCCCCTATGTGCCAGTCAGTGCATCACACGCACAGCCGTGCTTTGATTTCCCTGACTTAAGGAACATTCTATTTGCTGTAATGCTCCACAAAATAAACAAACAACAAAAGGAGGCCACTTAATGAGTCAAAGATGATTATGTGTTCTCCAAGTTAAGATCAAAGGAATGGTGCCTTTGAGGGAAAAAAAGAGATTTTAAAAGGCTTGAAACGCAGAGCCCAAGCATGCAAAAAGACATCCATGAACAAATATCATTACCCCAGCCACAAAAATCCAGATGTTGTTAGTACAAAACTCAACTGTGCTCTCTAAACAGAACACCAGTGAATGAAAGCAAGAGTGAATCAAAAGATGGATGAAAGGAAGAAAGGATGAGACGGATAAAAAAAAAAGGAAGATGAGAGCTGGATGAGACAGCAGGAGGGTCATTTCCTTTTTTTATGTAGGCTTGTTAACTCCATTGCTCAGACACAAAAAAAGCGACATCTCTAGCTCATAAGGGAAATGTTCTTGACAAAATCCTCTTCAAGGACCCTGTTGTCCATTTAGTGGTATTAAAAAAGCTTCCAAAAAGTTGCATTGTTTCATGTCTCTCCGCACTAGATCTGCTTTTGCAGATTATTGTGCATGCAGTGGTTTTGAGTTTTTGTTCTGCTTTAGCTATTTCATTACAACCCTGGGTTTATTACATGATAATTCCCAGAGCTCTCATAAATCTGTTTGGTTTTTGGTTTGGTGTTGTTTTGTTTGTCTTATGACTCCATGCCCGGTAACGAATTTTTCTATATAAAATTTAATCTATTGTATCTCACTTTTGTATAATGAGATCATTAAAATGCATTGCTAATATGTAAATGTGAACTAACCTCATTACCATAATTATGCTAGATAACTATTAAATAAACAAGCATTTTAGAATTTCTGAAGTCTGCTGAGACTGCTTTTCTAAGCCGGGAGTGGCTTTAATTATGCACTCCCTAGTCCTTACGATGAACCTTTGTGCAATCCTGCTATGTGATTGGTTTAAAAGCTGCCCCAAAGCTATCTAGTGAGGACCAAAGGGTCATCTGCCATGAAGACAACATAGTGCACCTTTCAATCACAGCTCCACTGCCACACTCCACATGAATTAATGTTATTGTTTAATTTATAGACAGCCTTTTGCACTCCAGCCTCTACATATTTACTGGTTTACCAAAAAATGGGCCAAATTCTGGCTTTTCTGCTGGGAAGTGTCTGGGTGCATCTGTAGCTGTTGAATAGAGGTGGCTAAGAGAAGGCATGCAGGGTAGATATAAGTTTAATGTTTCCTCCAACAGCCTGGAGGGAAGGGTATTAGGGAAAATATACTCAACAGTGGAATTTGCATCTGAATTGTACAGATGCAGCACTGAAAAAGGTTTCCCCTTAAGTCTGCTGCATTAACAGGTCTTTAATTTGGGAGTTATTTACTTGCATCCCTAAATGAGAGATGTTTAGATTATACAGTAGGTCCTTAGCTGGTGTAAAATCACTGTAGTCCCAATGAAGCCCATAAAGCTATGCTGACGTACACCAGCTGAGGATCTCATCCATTATCTTGAGCAAATGATATAGGCATTGGTGGTCTATTAGTTTGTCTACACTATAGTAAAACACCGTTGGGGGGCCGGGGTCAGAGCTGAGACTGCAGGACTATAAAACTGCAATGTAGCCATTCAGCCACTCAGGCTAGAGCTCAACAGAGCCACACTCAGCAGGTGACGGTTATGAATATCCCATCTTGATCCAAGCAGACAACTGGATCATGTCATCTTCCAGACCAAAAATAAAGGGTCTGCTACCAATGGTAAGTGTGACCTTTGGACAAATGAATAGCAAATTACCACTGAGGTCCTGACATTTAGGTGCCCTGCGTTCAGTGGCTCATACTCAATGAATCCCAGCATACTGAGTTATTGTCATTTAACACAGAACTTCATGTGGGAGACTTAATTAAAGTTCATCAAAGTATAAATGGGTCAATAAGATTGATCCAAACAAATTCTTCATAGTGAAAAAAAAAAGAAGAATTTGATCTATAAATTAGCTGTAAAAGGAGATTTATGAACCTGTTTAAAATAAAAAATAAATTACAATGTCCAAATGGACCACTGAAGTAGAAAACATCAGTATTGCCTAAAACCAGAAACCTTAATGCTCCAAAGAACCATTGTATCAGAGTCCAAAAGGCTTTTTGCTATTACCTAGTTTTCTGAGGAGAAACAGGAAAGCAGACTAGAAATGCACTCCTGTCTCCCGGATTGCAGATCTCCTTCTGTAATCCTGTGTTAGAAAAGGCCTCGCCACCCTGCCTTCTGTATGTTTGACCTTTCAGGTATCTTTCATACGAAAGGGAAGAACAAAGGCATGCTCAAATTAAATTCAGGCAGGGATGAACATGACAATGTTGGTGAGCTGAAGCTTGTCAAGCTCTTTTAGGTGAGCTACAGATTGCCAGGCCATGCGATGAAGATTTGATGTGAAATTACAACCTCACTGTGCATTTATGGGACAAATAGACTATTTTATCTTAGAGGGAGGAAGAAAAATCAGACTTCTATAGACATGAAAAAAAGGATTATTCATGATCACTGAGAATAGCATTGCCCAGTAGACAGGGGGTAGCTGCTTCTCTCCTTTATGTATGGATTTTGTGCCCTTCTACACAACCCTTTTCTGATCCTCTGAGGAAAAAAATTACAGGAGTAAACATCAATAAATCAAAACACTTGCTTGTCAGGAGGACAAGATGAAGGATAAAAAGAAATTTAACTGATATGAGAAAATTACATACAGGAAAATAAATATAGCTGAAACTAACCAAAAGGAGCTGGTTTGGACATGTGAGATAACGCTCAAGCTACAATTAAATCCCTATTGATCCCATGAAATCCTGAATCAAAACTTTCCATATGAAAGAATTTCCAGTGCAGAAAAGCAAGGAGAAAAGAGGAAATTAGTATTTTGTTCAGTACACCCTTAAACACAACAACCATAATAAGTAATAGCACAGAACATAATGCTTTCCCTTTTCATAGCATCTTTCCTCAAAAGATTTCAAAGCACTTTCCAAGTATCAATTATTTAAGCCTCACCATGAAGGCATACATTTTATGGCTGGAGAAAGTGTGGGATAGAGAGATTAATGGACATGCTCAAGGTAAGAGCAAGTCAAGGGAAGATCTAGAAACAGAATGCATGTCTCCTGATGCCCAGTCCAGTACCCAATCCACTAAACCATACAGCTTCTATAGCTACACAACTTAAAGTGAAATAAATCCAGAACTAAAGAGGAAGAAAGGCTGCGTGAAAAGTAGTGAGCAGGAAACAGTTTTTCTGAGTCATCTTTCATTTGCTTTCAGTTAGACCAGGGATGTCAAACATGTGGCCCATGAACATCTTCCATCCGGCCCATGACTGTGCTCTGTGGGACCACACTCTCTCTCTAACAAAAAGAGAGAGAGAGGTTTCACATACCCAGTGCTCTGCAATGTCGCAAGAGTGTCAGGTTTCTCTGTGAGACCACACTACCTCCCTAACAGAGAAAGAGTGGTATCGCTGAGCACAGTCTCGCATACACAGTACTCCACGATGCCACAAGAGTGCTCTCGTATTTCAATTTATGGTATGTACGGCTCATTTGAAGTACATTTCAGTCAAATCTGGCCCGCCATAGCAAATGAGTCTGACACCCCTGAATTAGACCATCCTTCTCCTCTCTCAACACTCCCTAAGTCAGTGGCTCTCAACCTTTCCAGACTGCTGTACCCCTTTCTGGAGTCTGATTTGTCTTGAGTATCCCCAAGTTTCACCTCACTTAAGAACTATTTGCTTACAAAATCAGACATAAAAATACAAATTGTCATGGCACACCATTACTGAAAAATTACTTCCTTTCTCATTTTTACCATATAATTATAAAATAAATTATTTGGAAAATAAATATGGCACTTGCATTTAAGTGTATAATATATAGAACAATATAAACAAGTTGTTGCCTGTATGAAATTTTAGTTTGTTGTTACTTCACTAGTGATTTTTATGTAGCCTGTTGTAAAATTAGGCAAATATCTAGATTAGTTGATGTACCCTCAACAATCCCTAAGTCATTACTTCCATCTATGGAATCTCTACTGCAGATAGATCAGGGCATGCCGAGATGCAGCTCTACGATCAAGCTGCAAGATGAAAGGACATATTCCATCCACCTTTCTGCTATCTTATCAAGCTTCTGTTACATTTTTTCAGGATCCTTCCCTACAGTTGTTCCGAAATAGTAAAACAATAATGGTTAATAGTAAAAATTAAAATGATAAAGTTTGCAAATTACACAAAGATGGGGAAGTAGTAAATAAGGAAAATGAGGGGTCATTGATACAGAGCAAACAGGATCACTGGGTTAGCTGACTACAAGCAAACAATATGAGTTTCAACAGAGCCAAATGTAAAGTCATACATCTGGGGACTAAGAATGTAGGCCGTACTTAAAGGAAAGGGGGACTCTAACCTCAGAAGCAATGACTCTGAAGATGATTTGGGGATTGTAGTCGATAATCAGATGAACATGCACTTCCAGTGTGACATCGTGGTCAAAAGATCTAACGTAATTCTTGAGTAGAAAAAGGGAGGTCGTGTTACCTCTGCATGTGGCACTGGTGTGACTGTGGCTGGAACACTGTGTTTAGTTCTGGTGTCCACAATTCAAGCAGGATGTTCAAGAACTGGAGAGGGTTCAGAGAAGAGCCACAAGAATGAATAAGGAATTACAAACATACCTTATAGTGATAAACTCAAAGGGATTAATCTCTTTCGCTTAACAAAGAGGAGGTAAAGGGGACTATGATCTAGGAGTGCCTACATAGGAAAATTTGATAAGAGAGGGCTCTTATTCTTGATGTCAACGGTATACAAACATCCAGTAGCTGGAAGTTGAAACAAGACAAAATCAGATTTTGAATAAGGTGCAAATTTAATTGCAAGAGTAATTAACCATTGGAACAACCATCCAAGGGCTGTGATGAATTCTCTATCAATGGACATTTTAAAATAAAAAAAAGATCTGCTCTCATTCAAACAGAAATTAATTCAGGTAACTGGTCTGGCCTGTGTTACAAAGATGATCAGACTAGAGGAGGACAATGGTCCTTTCTAGCCTCAAAATGAATGGCTGGCTCTTTTGAACACGTATGGACAAAATCCATTTTTTGTATATCCCTTTATTTACCTTACTTGTACCCATTGCATAGGAATAGCAACGATGAATAAATTATCAATTAATTTAAAGTGCGATAGCAATGGAAATATATTAGCTGTTTCAAGAGAATACAGCCTTTGAAACATGGCTTCACTTCTTTACTTTTACAAATAAAATTCACACGTGTTCTGGCTTAATTAATTATACACAGATGGGATTCACTGGGGCAGTGAAGTACATATAGTAGTTTTAATCATCATTTAACTCATGCAGCACCAGAAGCCCAAAAGCTGCCCTGATATAGGAGCGTTGTTGGGATCAGAAAAGGGGCGACTGGAGCACCTCGCACCCCACCAATTCCTGGGTGGCTGAGCAGTCCCTGGATACCTGTTAATGTTAGTGGACCTTAGAGCAGCCCTTAGGTTGCTCTAAATTTTGCCAAGGTCCACATCCAGCCTCAAGGAAGCCCCATGTTTGTCACAGCAGAAGAACACGTGAGTCAGAGAACATATGAACCGTCTATATTGGGCTAAAGTCTTGCTACCTGAAAATGCTAAGTTTTGGACAGCTTCAGTAAGGTTTCAAACAATTCAGATCTCTGTGTAATTCTCTGCCACTCCAGTAATGCAGCCATCCCAGGCTCATGGCATAAAGCTTTTAAACCACGCTATCCTTAGCTGCTTGACTGTACATCAGTCAAAATACTTTTCCAGGGTTCTCCCCATCCGTTTCCAGCTACATGGCAATGTCCCACTGTGATTTCATTGGGACTTCTCAGGGTTAAAACTGCTGTTCTGCTGGGGTAATGATCTGCAGAATAGCAGATAAGGAAAATAAACTGTGTGACATGCAAGATGAAAACCTCAGTCTCCCTTTTAACACCACAAACTTCTTTTTCATCCAAATGTCCTGTGTAATTAAGAACTATTAAGAAAGGAAAAATATCTGTTGCTCAGGCAAAACAGCCTCTCCTCAGAATCTCTTCCAAATTTTTGCATGCATCTTTACCAGCTTTTTAAGTGGCCCTCCAGAGAAAGACAAATCTAACCAAAACCGCTACATGAAAGTGTGTATAGTTTGCACAATAACAATGACTAGAGGGGCTCAATTATAGGAAAGTCTGACACACCTTTAAACCCCTTGTCACCAATAGCGAAGGTTCACAAAGGCAGAGGCATTGATACGGATAGGCATAAAGTACGTACAACTGAGCACGGTAGACAAGGAAATGAGAAAAGCTCACAGCAGACATAGATACACTCAGTTAATCATAATAACCACAGCTATTGACTTCTGAGCTGCCTTTAAGGAGACATTTATTACAAGAATCAATAGTTAAAAAAAATTAGAAAAAAACATATGCTTTCCAGTAAGCACTATAGAAATAACAGCCCTTCATTGTTCTTTGTTTTCATAGAATCATAGAATAATAGGGTTGGAAGGGACCTCACGAGGTCATCTAGTCCAACCCCCTGCTAAAAAGCAGGACCACTCCCCCTAAATTACCCCAGCCAGGGTTTTGTCTAACCGAGCCTTAAAAATCTCCAAAGATGGAGATTCTACCACCTCCCTAACATCCAACCTTGACCTCCCCAGCTGTAATTTGAAACCATTGCTCCTTGTTCTGTCCTCTGTTACTCTCGAGAACAGCCTAGCTCCCTCCTCTTTCGAGCAACCGTTCAAGTAGTTGAAGGTTGCTATCAAATCTCCCCTCAGTCTTCTCTTCTGTAGACTAAATAAGCCTAGTTCCTTCAGTCTCTCCTCATAAGTCATGTGCCCCAGCCCCCTAATCATTTTTGTTGCCCTCCGCTGGACTCTTTCTAATTTGTCCACATCCTTTCTGTAGTGGGGAGCCCAAAACTGGACACAGTATTCCAGATGCGGCCTGACCAGTGTCGAATAGGGGAATTATCACATCCCTCGATCTGCTGGCAATACTCCTACTGATACAGCCTAATATGCCATTGGCCTTTTTGGCAACAAGGGCACACTGTTGGCTCATATTCATCTTCCCGTCCACCATAACTCCCAGGTCCTTTTCTACAGCGCTGCTACTTAGCTGATAGGTCCCCAGCCTGTAGCAGTGCATGGGATTTTTCCATCCTAAGTGCAGGACTTTGCACTTTTAATTTAATTCTTTACATTCAAATACACATATGAATACATAAGCTCAGTATCAGCTTTGCTGTTCTAAGCACACAAAATTTAAAAATAAATTTAAAAAAGACTGAGTAACATAGTCTGTTCTCATTTGAATCAGATCTGTTGCACTCAGATTAACCCCATTGAAGGCTATGGATTTGCTCTGGGTTTAGTCCACTTTTGTCACCCCATACATTTTGGCTGCATTTTTCAAAAGGCCCAAGAAATTAGACATCCAACTCATTAACTTTCCAAAGGACGTTTGCCACCTAACTCTTTGAGACCTCTTTGCAAATTCCACCCTTTATTTCCAATGATGTTTCCCACTGCAAATGTGGGGCACTAGTTGCTGTTAACACATTCTCTTTCCAATATTCCCAGATAGAAAATGATCAAGATCCAATACGCAAATAACTATCTTCAGTTCTCAAGCTAACCAATGACTTACACATTTGCTTAGATACCATAAATTTGATGAAGCACTTTAAATTCGATTGGTTCCTGCTTTCAAATTTATAGTTATCTTAATCATCTTGCTTTGACTTAAAATGTCTCCATACAGTTATGTAAGAAAGATGTGAATCACAGCATTTATGATCAAGTCTATAAAGCTTAATCCCTGCTTTCTGGATAATATATTTTAAATTATTTTATTGTGATCTCGAGTGATTTTAAACCACAAACATTTTGCATATTTGTGATTTAGTTCAGCAATATTAATAAAAAAATAAATAATGTGTCTGTCTTTTTATCAACGTGAACTATGGGCAGATGTTGTTCCTCTCAATGTAATATTTCAGCACCTCATTGGAGCCTCCTACATTCTGATTTGACACCATTGCCTTGAGGTTAACTAGGGACTACAGATTTTTTTCTCATTACAGAAGGTGATTCGACCTCACCTTCATCTGTATGCTGTTCCCCAGTGTTTGAACATAAACAACTGTTTTGATTTGCTGTAACGGTCTGACCTGATCCTATGACTTACACTTCCCTGCATTTATTTTCCTCCCATTCTGTAAATTCCCCATCTTCAAGTGTCTGACGAGTGGGATTTTCTCCCACGAAAGCTCATGAGATAAATAAATTTGTTAGTCTTTAAAAGTACCACGGGACTCCTTGTTTTTCCTACATTCAGGTGCCACCTGGAACAATTCTAACACAGGAGCAAGATTACTGGATGAATTTCATCAAATGTATATGACCCACCTTCTCTTACAGATGCTTTTAGCCACATCCAATTCACAGGCCACAGACATACTGCTTTTACATGCACATTCCCACCATCCTGCATTAATGTAGATAAAATGTCCCCAGTGATCCACCAGCACTTGCAATACAATAGAAAAATAACCCTTTCTGTGGATGTACTCTGTGTATGGCAAGATAGTTTGGTGCCAAAGCAAGATATGTGTGCCATCTGTTGCCCCACCACTATTTGGAGCCCCATTTCTGCAAAACCATACACTGTCCTTTGCACTCTAGATGAAACATTAGCAACACTTTCTGCTCCAAGTATTACTTAAATACATAGCTGCCCTTGAAAAGCTCCACAGAGATTTCCCAGATCTGGTAACCATCCCAGATAGAAAACAGAAACTCAGGATTATGTTGTTTAATAGGCTTCTAAGATCAGGCTGCTAAGACTTATCTAGGAATGTTCATCTTTTCCTTGAGGGCAAAGAGGCAATGTTTGAGCTTTTTTTTGTGTAAAAGATGATAATTCTTGCCTCAGTACAATAATGTATACACCAACAGATATTATTGCTGCTGGAACTAATGCAAATCAGCCCTGCTTCAAGACGACCAAAACCTGTGCTGTACGTTATCAGAGATGCTACTAAGGACCAACCCTACCGATTTTAATAAAGAATTATATAACCTTTTTAAGCCAACATACAGAATTCTATAGCAGGGATATATTATTTTCTATTAAACAATGTTAGCTGCTTTAAAAATTTTAGAGAAAAGATTTTATTGTCTATTAAATTCTGTTGTTTTTTAGAGTAATTTCTATTGAATCCTATTTAGACCTAATTCAGCAGGGTACTAATGCAGTTTCAGAATGTTAGTTGTCCCATCCCAAGCCAGCACTTAACTTTAAGCACATGCTTAAATCCTATTGAGGTCAAAGGAAGTCAGTTGCAAGTTTGGGGACATGAAACTGTATTTCTCTCTATTCAGCATCTAGAATATTTTTATGCTGATATAATTTAACACCACACTAACCTAGCAGTTTCTTAAGTCTTTTCATAATGTGAAGGACATGTTAGAAGAGAGGAGTGGGCCACCTTCCCCTTCCACAGCATTTCTGTGGCAACTACAGCAATTGCAGACATGGAGATGCAATGTTTTAGAGTATCTGTATCTGTCTTTTATAGTAGTTAACAGGAAAAAGCCAGGAAGACACCCATCACCATGTGATCAGCTTGCTGTTTTCAGATTTGGCCCACAGGGTGCACATCTGCACTCTCACAATGTACTTGATCTTGAATCTAATCATTATCACCACCTACTCACTTTACATTTATACTCCGTCTGTCTCTCTGTCTACAGACCCCAGTCACAAAAGACAGGTATATCCTCAGGTTCAAACTGTATGCCTCCCAAGATTTGAGGGCTCTGCTTTACCCCACCACAAAAATAGTCCCTGACTGAAATAGATAGATACAGCTACAACCCTTTTTTTTCTTAAATTCCTCCCAAAGACTGGCAGATATGTTCAAGTTCCAGATCTGCTTATAACACAAACAGAGAGCTCTTATGAAACTCAGATCAGAGTTCTGGCTGAGCTCATCTAACATACATGTTGTTAGCTACGCCTTTTTTTTTTTTTTTTTTTTTTTTATAATTTACATAAAGAGAGAGAGACCACTCAAATGTAAAATAAAGCAACATTGGCACAGATTAGGGTTCAATATGAATTGGTAGCAAAACAATGCAGTAGTCTAGTTCATTACTAAATTACAAACACACACCATATGTGCCTGTGAATACATCGCACTCTGACATGCTGTGGGTGTTCTTTTCCCCACACTCCAACTCACTTGTCTGTGAAGAACTCCAGTGTGACCTCCAGGGCAGGAGGACACAATGAGTGAAGAAAGCTGTTAGCAAATCAATCCTAAAGTGATTTATTTCCAAGTGGCAGATACCAAACAGGCAGTATATATTTATCATTTGGACAAGGCCTTAATAAAGATAAATTCAGAGACTGAGTCCCTCTAAGAAAGAGCTTCAGCAACAGACGTACAACAAAGCATACTTCACTGCTAATTAGTCAGTCACATATGCTTTCAACTGGTGAAGTTAAGTGATTGAATATGATTTATGGATGATGTATGTTTTCAGTTATGAAATCAAGCCAAAAAGTGGAAGGACACCTTCTAAAAATATGTTCTCAGAGTCAATAATTAATGTTCACTTACTACCTAAATAACTATATATGTTGTTAAACTGCATAGGCAAAATTCAATCCTATTAATGGTCAAGAATGAAAGGAAAACTTAGCGCTAAGATTTTGAATACATCTTTTTCCCCCATTGGCATTTGAGTACTATATAACATGAGAAGAAAAATGTATGCACAATACAGTTCCCTGATGTTCCAAGAACAGACAAGACTTTCTTTTGTCTATCATACAACCATCTATTATTTATTTTAACACATCTTCCCTTCTATATGCTAGAAGATTCCATTTTCTCCCAAACAACTTTAGAGTCTAACTCTATATTCTTTGTACAACCAAAACTTTCTTTGAAGTCAGTGGGAGTTTAAGTTGTAGCAATTAGGCTGAGATTTTCAAAGCTAACTACAGAATTTATATACATGTGGTCCATCAACATTAATGGAAGATAAATCCTCTATGCTGCTTTGTAAACCTCCATTGCTATTCTGGATCTAGTTTCAGTATTAAAATTCCATTGTTAGTCCACTACATAGTATTTTATCTTGTAATAGATGTAGCGTTGTCACAAAATAACAAATTCTCCAGATGTCCATCTTAGCATAACAGGAAAAGAACCAGAACATCTATTTGGGGCTAAAATGAAGTCATCCCTAGATGCAGTATACAGCCCTCAGCCACAAAGTTAGCCAGTCCACCGCTGCTGTACTACATACATACTATGAGCCAGATTCAGCTCCTATCCACAAGTGTGAATCTACTAAAGTCAATAGAACTCGACAAGTATGAAATCTAATCTCAGTGAGAGGGAAATCAGTTCCAAGAGCTGGATGGGAAAGTTTGATCAGTGAATTCTCACAGTCATGGATCTGGTGATCTCTTCCCTGCTTTCACACCTACCCTCTCGATTTTTTGGCAACTTTTGAGGCTTTGACATTTGGTTTCATTCTACTTTAGAACAAAGCTGACACTTTTCAAATATTTATGCAAGATGGAAGTGCCTGCTTGCATATTAAAACATGAGGTTTTTTATTCAGAAGGAGGGAAGTCGGATTCGGACACTGACCATCATATCAGGTGATTCTGAATCTGGAAGAGCAGAGATTTGAATCTTGATCTCCTCCAGCCTCACTCAGTACCCTAATGACCAAGCTAGAGAGCCTCTCCCTCTTGTCCCTTAGTTCCCTGCCCCCAGCCCAGCCTGATACTGCTCTACAAAATAAAAAAGTTTCCAACTGACTCTACTCTGGACCACACTATTTCTTGATACTGTGCCACTCCCTAACTATACATGGCATCCTTTCTGGCAAAAGGGAGGTAAAATTAGTTTCAAATAAAATATAATTTTCCCAATAATTCTGGGACTAATTATTAAATTATAAGGTAATACCTCAGATTCTGGCACAGAAGTGGTCTCTAATTCTCCGTGCTACTACTTCCATCCCACAAACTTAAAAACACAGTAGAAAACTCACAAAGTGAGACACCAGCAAATGTTGTTTACACCGAGAGCCATGAAATTGCTTTAAAAAGGGGCCATGAAATTGCTTAAAAAAAAAAACCCAAAAAAAACAGAGCCATAAAAATTGCTTTAAATGTTTTTTAACATGATGAATTTTGGATTCAAGTGCAGCCTGTGCAGACAAATAGCCTTTCTCCAGGTGATTGGCTGGTGGATTCCTCCATGCTCAGAGAAACTCACATTTTGCTGAACCTTTTAGCACATCTCTGGATATGACAAGTGATAATGGCCCTCATCAATCTTGTTGTGTTATGGCACTTCCCTTCACATGAAAAAGAGACAGAAGAGACCAAAGAAACCTCAAAGGAAAGTGGCACACTCTGTGTCCTATTAAACTTGAAGCAAATACTCTTATGGGAAAAAGCAGACAAAGGAAAAAGCACAAAGAATGAGCGTTCCTGAAATGAAACAAACAGAGAATCTACCAATTGAGCCTTTTCCACATAATTGCAAAACCACACAGGAATTCAAAACATTTATATTAAAAAGGATCCAAGGATTAACAGCCTGTTCTCATGTCCATAGTGCATTGACTTCAGAGGGATTACACAAAGAAGTATGGGATACTAGAGCAAGATATAACAGTGCTACAGCAAGTAGAAGTGGTAAATTGTTGAGGAGCTCTCATTCTTTTCAATGGAACAAATTTCTACTGGAGTCTGGCTTTGCAGCACCCAGGAGATTGATCATCAAGCTTCTAATACAATGAGCAATGTTCATGGTGAGGGGTTAGATTTAAAAGGTCAGATCTCATTGGTCTTTTCTTCATTAGGAAATAAAGGGTGTGTTCTTAATTAAAGATATCTAATTTTAGTTAAGTATCTCCAGGTAAAGTCCTAGTATAGACAGGGCAGTGTGTAGTTTTTGTATAAATTAGCAACTTGATTTAAAGATTCAGTTCCCCCATAGGCAGTATCTTCACCCCCAAACTCATACAAAAACTACTCACTGCATTGTCTTCACTGTTTGGTAACTGAAGTTAAGAACACATTTGTTAATTTACACTCAACTCTACAGTACAGCTCAGTGTCAGCTCTTTCGTTGTTTGCTTGCACCTCTGAATTTTCTGCTTATAGCTGAGACCCAAAATGCCAAATTTTTGAGAGTTCATGAGACCACTCTGATGTCTAAACCAAAGAAATTCAGCTGCACTTGGGTGTGAGCTTGGGCATTGGACTTTAAAACTTTCTAAGGTTCATTTATAACAAACAATCACTCCTGAGAAACTGTGACCCTTTCACTTGCTCTCTAAGATATGGTTGGTTGCAGTAGCAGCTTGTTTTTCATGAGGCAAGACACTGAAGATGAAATATCACCCAAAAGAGACTTCTTCTCTCTTCCTCGGATGTAGTTTAAAATTTCAGAGGATAGATTTTTTCTTTAATTGACAAAGACTTGTTATGTTTTGATACCAACACACAAACCAGTTAGAATACATGAATAAAATAAAAACATCCCCCCAAAAGGGGGGAGGAGGAACTGTTACAGAAATTCAGTGGAAGACATAAAAGCAGACCCATGAACTGTTTATGCATGCAAAGGACACACATATATAACAAACACTATTAACAAGCTGCTATTTGCCACAAGTTATGATATAACAGTTCCCAAATACAACATTTTCCCCCATACTTGTGCCCTGTTTACAATATGGAAATCTACCCCAGTGTAGCTATATTCACGTAGCAGTTTTTTTCGGCATGTAACGAAACATGGGTTTGCATCGATGAGTTCATGTTGACAAGGCCAGTCTGAAAGAAATATTTTGGATAGCCTCACATGATAATTTTGGGCAAGTGCTAGCTTTTTAATGGTAATCACTTTAGAAATCGGGCAGCAACCCATCAGGTGCAGGTGCTAGTAAATTGCTATCCATCCCTGATGCTCATTCTCAGGAGATACACTGCATCATGTCACTCAGCTTGCTGATCTCTTCAGACAGGTTACTTCAGTGATGATATTTTCATGCCAGAAAAGCTGGTTTACTAGTCAGGAAACATGATTTCTCCCCACTGATATTTCAGTATGCTGAACGTATAAGGTCCAAGT
The DNA here is from genome assembly GCA_007922175.1 of Pelusios castaneus. Taxonomy (NCBI): domain Eukaryota; kingdom Metazoa; phylum Chordata; order Testudines; family Pelomedusidae; genus Pelusios; species Pelusios castaneus. The sequence continues at coordinate 15,712,052 of ML685771.1, forward strand.
AGACGCAAGTTTCAGGCATTTTCTAATTAATTAACCGACATATCTCCTCTTTCAGCTACATCTGTATACATCAGTACTGACATCAAACAGTCTTTTAACTTCATCAGAAGTCTTTCCTTTCCCTGCACTTCCCAAGGGCTGATTCAATACCTGAATCCACTAAATAAAAGTGGCAGTCTGATGTAAAGTAGCTATCAACTGACTAACCTGTTCAGCATATCTTCTGCAGTCAAAATAACAGTCAAGATGGTTATTTAGAAAGTTAGCAATCCTTCCAATTGACAAAGCACCAAGTCCAGGTGACACATCTAAAAGTGTTAATGGAAGTGGTGACAGAAATTGAAAAGCCTGTAGGAGACATTTTGACAAGTTCAGCTGAGCAGAGATCCCTGAAGGCAAGGAAATGACTGAAACAACAGGTTATTTTGAGAAGACCAAGCAACACAAGGGAAAAATACACACAAAGAGCCAAATACTTATAGATCAGACCTCAGGAGTATCTCAGGCTTTGTTTCACAGTTCAAAGTGAAGGAACATGTTTAAAAAGCAAAACTCAGTTAGCTAACATGGTCGCAAGAAAATACAAATCTCTCTTTTTGCTTCCTCGCTATGCACTTTCAAATTGTGTCTCTGTTCTTTCAGTGGAGGGATACCCCGGACACTAGGCTTGGGATGAGACTGAGGCTATGTACACACGATAAACTTGTCCCGCAATAAGTTATTGCGGGACAAGGAAAGCACTATAAATATAGCTCTTTTGTGTGTACATACGTGCTTCTTCTATCGCAAAGGAGCATTCAC
>ML685771.1:15713252-15819215 GCA_007922175.1 Pelusios castaneus
AACACCCTCACTCAGAATTCAAGATGTCAGAGTCTGGGGACACAGCCGGGCCAGTGCCTTTGCTACTTATTGTTCTACAAAGAATGTTCTGCAAATACTCAGCTGGAGAAAATCCCCTGACTTAAAATCAATGCTAAACTAAAACTTCTCATCTGGTCAATAACTGTTGTTTGCGTGCAATGCTACTGCATATTCTTCTTCAGCGAGAAAAACTAATTAGATTTTTCCTTGTATCAGCAAGAAAACAAAGAACTCATATGTCTGCTCTTGTACTCTATACAATATACTATATGCATTTTCCCTCACCACCACAGTATACATGTACTATAGGCCTTCCCACCAAAAGCGGTTGCCATTGCCTTTACGGGGTTAAGGAGCTATTATACTGTTAGAGGCAGAGGTCTGAACATCTGACTCACAGACTCTAAGGGTCAAAAGAGACCAATATGATCATTTGGCAATCAGTTAAACCCTGAGCACGGGGGCAAGACTCACCAGCCAGACACTCAGTAAAGAATTCTCTGTAATAACTCAGGACCCACCCAATTGTTCCATCACAGGCCATTGGTATATCTACCACCAGTAGTCAAAGATTAGTCAATTGCCAAACTAGCTGTCCCATCACACCCACCCTTCCATAAATTTTTCCAGCTCAGTTATGAAGCCAGCTAGGGTTTTTGCCACCACTGCTCCCCTTGGAAGGTCTATTCCAGAACTTCATTCCTCTGATGGTTAGAAACCTGCATCTAATTTGGTAAGACTGCATAGCAGTATAAGGATAAATTCTTGTGAGAACCTGTTTGGTTCAAATAAAGAGATGAAAATTTTACTGCCTAACTGAGCTATCGAGACTTCTTGAATTTGAAATTGGCCAGCAATCTTGGGCTCTTCCTCCTATTAAAGCCTGTGGCAGAACTTCCACTAATCTGAATGGACGTAAAGCTGGAGTGCCCTTCTGAGAAGAGGGAGGCTGGTGAGATTTCAAGCATGTGCAATCACCACTTTAGATATTTAATTACTTCCGCATGTCCTCTTGGTCCACACTAGAACCAGAAAACCAAAGGCATTCAAAAATGAAAGAAAGATGTTACTCGGGTAGTTCAAGGACCAGAGGAGACTGTTCTACCTTCTGTTCTGGAAAAGGAGAGGCGTTCTGATTTTATCTTTAACAATTCACTCTTTCTTACTGCAAATTGCCAACAACTATGTAGTGTCATACCACATGTTTCTTGTGTCCAAGGATCATCTCCATGAAGTTTGGCTTGTGCTTCAGGGAGCTGTTTTCCATTGAGGTCCCTGAAACTCCCCTTTTCTTCAGTAAAAACAAGGAGAGTCCTGAGGCACCTTAAAGACTAACAAATTTCTTCGGGCATAAGCTTTCATGGGCTGCAACCCACTTCATCAAGTTGGAGCCCACGAAAGCTTATGCCCAAAAAAATGTATTAGTCTATAAGGACTTTTGTTGCTTTTGCTGTACAACAGACTAACACGGCTACTCCTCTGGAAATTGCCACTTTTCTTCAGTGTTATTACAGCTCCTTAGGTCCTCTCCCAAATTCTTTGGGTCAAATCTAGCTCTGATGTACTCACCAGGAAGCCCCAAAGAAGCCAACAGACAGTTAAGGTTAAAAGAAAACAACAGAACAAACCCTAAATGCTATCAGTGCTCAAACACACCAACTGATGGGTGAGCTCCTCGTAGCTATTACAGTCTCTGTCTCCTCTAGCCTATTTTTACCTGAGCATGTGGGTTGGTTGGTTGGATTTGGCTGTACCTTAGGTGGTATTTGAACCCTTTTACTTGAAAGTTAGATTGGTATCTTTTGTTCCCATGAGGTTGCAGGAATTTTTTAGACACATTTTCTTCCCGATCTTTACATGGCTTCTGCCTGCTCATATAATTATACCTGCAGCACCTTTAAAATCTGTGCTGTTCAATCCCTTCCTGTGCTGAAAATGAATGTAAAAGCAAAAGGATGCACCTGGGTGAACAAAGAAGCAGAGCAGGTCAGTACTAGAGCTTGACAAAGCCAGTGTTCCTGTATGTGTGTTTTATTATAGCCCCGTGTATTAATCAGAAACTGATGCACCACCCTGATGGAATTTGGAGTCTAAGAGCCCTGAATACTGACAGTTCTCAGTGAACCACAATTACACAAACTCCTGTGCTAAACAACAGTGCATTAGCACCAGGGAAATGTACAGAACATTTCTAGCATCCCTCATTCTTTCTTGTTTATTGCCTGCGAGGGTGCACGTTTGTCTGCAGCATAAATTCCATTTATGTAATTTCTCTTCTTTTCCCTCATGTAAAGGGTTGAAAGTGCAACTGCTCCACGTCACACTGTGATTCTCAAGTGGGATCAGATGTTCAGTACGTGGGCCAGCACATGTGCTGGTTTTCTGCCCTGTGTGTTGAATTTAGTATGATCTCTCAGAACACACTCGATAATGCAATGTCTATAAGTTAAACACTAGAGACAGGCCTTGCCTCTAGGCTGGTCCCCCCAGGCAATGGAGACCACCCAGATCCATTGGTGGATCTACATCCTCTTGGGCTCTGAGTCCCTGCTAGCCAGGAGTTGAATCTGCAAATCAGCTTAGGCCAATCTGAGCCTGAAAGGGTCTGCCTATTCACTGTAAATGAGTGGACTCTAAATGGAATGGAATGGAAATGCAGGACTCTCCTTGCTGAAAAATGTGTGACGCTATATTTTATCTCATTTAACACCAGCATAAAACAGAAGTAACTCTACTAAAGTCAATGGAGTTATAGAGCTTAATTCTCCTTTGCCTTGCACCTTGTACAGTGATCTAAACCTATGCAAATTGAGTGTGAAACACCCCATAGAAAAACAAACAAGGAGTCTTGTGGCACTTTTAAAGACCAACAAATTTATTTAACACATGAGCGTTCACGAGAGAAATCACACTTTGTCAGACACTTGAAGATGGAGAACTTACAGAATGGGAGGAAAAATAAATGCCGAGAAGTGTAAATCAAAGGATCAGCTCAGAATATTTCAGCATAGAAAGATTCCTCTTGCACAAGTGCGTAGCATTTAACTCTCACTTTGCACTGAGTATAAATTAATGCCCAAGGTGCAAGGCAATAGAGAATCAGACCCACAATGTCCAAAATATGAGGCCAGAATCAAGCAAGGTCTTTATTTCTGCTTTCATATGCAGTACCTTAAACAACTGGACAAGAGAAGGACTTCTGTATCTTTCACTGAAATGAATAAATGATCAAAGTCTATGTATGGATTGGATTCACAGAAGGAGCACAGAGCATTAGATTCATTTGCATGCAGGATCTCCTGGCCATTTTAAAGCATGGTGCACTGATCAAAGATACATTGGCATATTTGTCAGATATTTAGTTAATTTCTGCTAGTGGCTATAGAAATGCTTAAGCCATTGATCAACTTCACATTGAAGACGGTAGAGCTCAGTTCAGATCATATATAATTTTCATTGGTTTCTATGGCAGTTATACAGATGTACCAGTGGATCTCCTGGGGGGGAAAAAAGCCACTATCATGATAGGGGGCTCTTTGTGCAGAGTGCTGTACAAAAAAGACACAGAACACATAGGGATGGGGATTAAGGATACAACATGCAAGAAAAAAGAAATTGCCCAACTTTGTTAGTTGCAGTTATTACTTTTTTTTCTTTATTGGGACCGATGGCAGGAAAGAAGCAAGTTGCGAAAGGAAAAAAGGAGAAAAGCAATAAATTATAGCTTGTCCTCTGCCTGGCCATGGTTTTTGTAGACATCACTGAGCAGAGGTGAGTGTGAAGCAAGGATCTGAGGACAGATGAAATAATAGTGGTTTGGATAGCTCCAACTCATAAGATCACAAACTATGGTGGAAGGGCAGCAAGAATGAACACAGAGTCTTCTCCAGATGTCTTTGAGCTAAATATTACCAAATACATATGGTATTTTAGCCCAAGAGTCAGTGGCTATGTCTACACTGGCAAGTTAGTTTGAATTAAGGAGGCTTAATTCGAACTAACTAAAGCCATGGCTACACTAGGCTTTAGTTAGTTCGAATTAAGGGCTTCCTTAATTTGAATTAATAAGTTTGAATAGGGTATTCGAACTAAGGGGTTAATTCAAACTAACTAGTTCGAATTAACCAATGTGGCCATGTTAATTCGAACTAATTTCTTAGCTCGAATTAACCGGCCATTGAAATGAATGGAGATCGCTAATTCAAACTAAGCAAGTGCTTGCTTAGTTCGAACTAACATTCCAGTGTAACCATGCTAGTGCAAATTAAGCTAATTCAAACTAACTAAAATTAGTTCGAATTAGTTAGTTCAAACTAACTAATTCGAACTAATTTTAGCAAGTGTAGACATAGCCAGTGAGTCTGAGATCTAGAACACCTGATAAATTTGCCCTAAAACTCCCTTTCTTATCATTCAATTTATTTCTGGGGGATTATTCCCCGGAAACCTGTATGTGAGACATGTATCTAAAAGAGAGCCAGATGGCTCTGGTATTTGTAGGAGACACTCGGCAGCCCAATCCCTGAGCACAGAGAAGTATACATACTGCTCCCTCCATGTGGCTAGGTGGCACAGACACACCACCCCAGAAATCGTGGGGAGATGGTGGGGCAAATAAATCCAAGAAACAAAAAAATCAATGGGGAGCAGGAAGGATTTCCTTGCAGGCAATTCATGATCAGAAAGGAAGAGCAAATGTGCTGAATAAATTATCAGTTATGAATTATTCATCCAACTCTATAAGCAACAATAATATTTCCCTTTCTCAAGCCATTGGCTCAGTTTTCCTAGTACCATTTGACCTGTGAAACAGAATAATAAGAAAAGATACCAAAAAAAGGCTGGGAATAAATTATTAATGGGAGTCAGTAAGGGGCAGTGACAGAAACCTAGCTCTTTGTTATTTACATTAATGAGTTGGAGGATGATACACTTGCAAGTGTAGAGGATATTGTATAAATGGAAAACAATTAAATCTAATATGCATAAATGTAGGGTCCTTTCAAGACTCAAAAAAGAGAGGGGGGGTATCTGCAGAGATGGGGAGGCTCTACAGCCCAATGAGAAGGATCGGTGAATGATTATGGAAATTCCCTCCAACCAGTCCTTTCTGAAAGCGCAGACATCCCAGAGGCAAAGGAAATAGCGAGATTGTGTGGCAGAAGAATGTGATGCTGCTATCAAAGGAGGTGGCATTATCACTATTAGAGATGTGTGCCGAGTAAATTATTTTATTCATTTCTTATTCATGATGAACAGAATTGTAAATTACTCTCATGCCATTTCTTCCTCTTTTCATTTAGGAAGGAGATGATGCCTCCTCCTTCCTTGGAAAAGGCTTAGGTTTTATAGCTTTATTTTATGTGGTACTTACTGGAGGAAATTTTCTTGGTTCTGCTTATCTACTCTCACATGAACCTTCCTCACCTCACCCCCGCCAATCTCCCAGCCACAGATCCACCTCACATGAACCATGCACCCGCACAATCCACAACCCCTCATATCCCTCAGCCTTAGCCCCTCACATACACACCCTTCACAAATGCCGTCACATCTTTCACAGACCCACCCATACACGCCCGCCTCAGGGTCTCCACATACATCTGAGCTACAGGTCTCCCTCCCTCAGGTTTCCCACAAAGTCTCACACACGCTGGGTACATCCACCAGATACTCACTCTCATTCACGCTGTCACACAAACACTGATGCCCCTCAGACACACAAATGCATCACACATCCAAATGGCCCTTTACCGTACAGGATCTCTACGCACATCCTTTACACATGCTGCTCAGTTTTCTCCGGCCCTGTGATCGACACAAGAAGTGAAAGCAAATCACAAACCCAAAAAATAAGTAATAGGAGGATAAGGACAGAAATTGAATTAATCCTGCAAGAAAGTGACAATCCACCCTGCTTTGAACAGAATTCACTGGCGCCTGTCCTCGGTTCCAGCCGAGTGAAAGTTCATTGGACTGGATCTGGACTGCTTCACATAAGTGAGCAAAAGGCCTCAGTTGTATACATATGTTAGGCTACACACCTATATCATCCTGCATTTTCTACACAGGGAAATCAGCAGGACATAAGAAAGAACAAAATTAGATGACTATTTAGAACTATGGAATCTCTGGTCCCAACTCTACCCATGTTATGGATTTAAAATAGGACTCTGAAGTCCAGGTGGCCCGAAACAAATATTAACAATAAATCAGTAACCCTTTGTATGTACACTAGAAGATCTACAGCTATGTTGTATTTTCAAACTCCACAGGTTTTAAGAATGCAAGTAGCAACAAAATTAAATCCAAAACATCAGCTAGTAACTCTGTATGCAGTTAAGATTTTCTAGTTCTTAACTGTCAGGAAGCTGTAGAGTTGAAGATGACAGGTGCCCCACAATGAAATATGGGCTAATTCTGTCCAAGGGGAACATCATTCAGACCTGTTATTGCAGCATGCTTTCTGAACGGTTTTCTTTTTCTTTTTTTTTAAACTGCAGTGACACAATACCACTGTGAAGTGGTGCTTTACTTAATTAAGTCAAAACTGAGAGTCCCATGCATATTAATGAGCACCCTAATGAGCATTAATTTTTGATGTTTTTTGTTAACAAGCATTATAAACTATGACAAATTTCCGTTTGACTGAATGCCAAAATCTGGATGAGTGTTGTTTAAAAATGTAAATCTGAATGCTTCCCCTGGGACTAGAATGTCAGGCATAAACAGTCTTAGTTTGCAATGTCAAACAGGAAAAAAAATGCCAGGACAGACTACCTGTCACTGTCCTTCTGCATATATCTAGTGGAAAAAGTATTTGCATCCTGTAAAAACCTAGACATGGTCATTTTGTTTCAAAACATAGCAAAAGGAAACGGCACGAGTAGATCATTCTGTTAATTTCACTGAGCATGAGAGACTTCATTGAACATCACTTTTTCCTCAAGATCCCATATTTCAATTTTGTTTCTGCTGGCATATTGCATTTTGTTGCATTAACAACACCACCATAGTTGGAATGCAGAAACAAGTCTAAGGGTTCAAACATCTGCAGATTTGCACCCATAATCATGGTGTTTTCCTGTATAAAGTAGGCATGCACAAATACATGTACACATCTTTAAATCTCTGGTCCATATTATAGAGTGACACAGATTTATATAGTAACAAACTGACACATGTAAACGTCGGACTAGGAGGGACTTCCTGAATCATCAGGTCTGTTATCCAATGGCAAGCAACCCTATCATAGAACTCCAACCACAAACTTACCACATCAAGAAGACACCTGAAATCTAATCTATACAAGAACTGCTCAAGATTTTAACCACACAAACAAAAGCAGAGAGCCATGTGGCTTAAACACTCAACAACCCCTGTAAAATACACCCTCCGTCTTCCATGTGTTAAGTGCCACAGGACTCTGTTTGTTTCGTTTTGTTCATTTATAGCAAATCAAAGTAATGAGGTGCCAGTTTATTTTTCAGCCTATCTACTTTGGCTTTGTTGTTCTCAGTCTATCATAATCAACCAACTCTTTGAATATGATAAATGTTATGTAAGTACTAAGTTAATTTATACACGCTACCCTAATTCAGTAGTGACAAACAGTGGTGTAAGTTCTCCATTGGCAAACAGATATAATGTACATGCCAAGTGAGCCAAAGGGTGGGATTGTATCAAGAAAAGCAATCAAGTCATGAATTCTGCTTCATGTTCCATTTTCTAACCCTTTCTTCTTCAAGATGTTTATATTACTGCAATTCCCACCCACCCGCATTGGTGTATTGGTGTAAGTCGCTTACTGCTGTGACTTATACCACTATTTATGTTACTTTAAATGAGAGCTGCAGGAAAAATAAAAATCTGTTTTCAAAAATATTTTGAAATTTCAAAGTCATTTCCATTTGACAGTGTTTAAAACTGAACTGTTTACTGTTTTTATAACTGTTTCACAATTTTGTTTCATATATTTTCTAACCATCCCTGAAAACACCACTGAAATGGTTTGTGGCATTCATTTTTTTTTTACCTGAACCCTGTTTTCAGTAAGCAGAGTATGTTAATAAAATTTTCAACAACTTTGTTAAAAAAATATAAAAAGCATAGCCTCTTTCACACAATGCAAAATGAGAAAGTGCTGACAATTTTCCAGGAAAATTTTGTTTTAGAAATGAAATCATGTTTCAGGGAAAAAACATTTGACCAGTTCTACCTAGAATTTTTCTGAAACCAGGGTTTGCCCCACTGTAAAGTGCAGATTCTTTTACCCCTATTCATAGCAAATAGTAACTTACTTAACAGATGAATCCTCCACTGAAAAAATTGAAAAGCCAGTTTGGTACAGTGAAGCCAGTTTGGAACAGTGAACTTACACCTATATATATATATAGATATAGATATATAGATATATAGATATATATAGATATATAGATATATAGATATATATAGATATATAGATATATATATAGATATATATAGATATAAATGACAAATATACTCATTGGTCTCCAACCTTTCGCCAACAGCTGGTGCAACACTCATAGGTTTCAATGGCAACTGCCCTTCAGAAGTAGATCTCGATCTACTGGTTGGGGACCTCTTGCTGACACTTATAGGGCACTATTGCAACATGACATGTCTTTGGGAATTGTCTGTGGGGTTCTGACATAATGATTTCCTGCAGGAAATCTAGTGAATTTTACTATTCAAAAAAAATCATGGTCACCCTCAACCTCACACCCCCATAATATGAGCCAGCAAAACTCTCCATATTTCCTGTCATTGTTCTTTTTTCCCACCACCATTACCTGCCACTCTCTACAATGGCCACAGCCTACTTGATTAATTTTATTAGCATTATTCTAGCTGTTCTTACTTGAATAAATCAATTCCTTTTATTGCTGATCTCACTGCTAGAAAATGAGAAGATTTAAAAAACAAAACAAACATAGTGGTCCTTTTTATATGTCAGCCAGTTCTCAATTGCCAATTGGCTTTGGCTATAATTGGTGACATTTTAGACAAGAGAAATATTTCTGACACTTGCAGTAAACCAACCTGGATGTTTTATACCTGCTGAAAGCATCTTGCAGTCTTGTCCCTACTGCTGGGGAGGTAAGAGCAATGCTGGACTTTTAAAGTGATCCATCTCCAATTTTCTTCTCCTTTTTCCATTTACTTTCTTGAGCTTTATGTTTGATTTCAACTTTGACGAATATTCCAAAGTAAGGAAGCCAGCTCTTACGCACCTCTCTCTAGGCCATCCTCAAATAACGACCTTGTGACAGGTGACTGAGTTACCAGTAGTCACTGAGTCCCAGCTCTCCCCTATCTCCAGCATTCCTCACCATCAATCACTCCCACACTGTGTGTGATGCACCTTTTAGTGAGTAGTGACTTGATTCCCTGGCTGAGTCACTAATTGAGTTTGCCCCTTCCACGATAAGAGTCCAACAAAAATATATAGACTCCAATGTGTTCACAACCTAGAAGATCTTTAGTCCACCTCCAGCCCCTGCAGCCAGCATGCCCTCTACTTAGGGCTTACAGTGCCTCTACTCTACCCACAAAGGGTAGAGGGAGAGAGGTGGGTTCATAGCCCCTTCCATAACAAGGCCTCCATGAAAGGGCGAAGATGTGAGTTAGGAAATGAGTGCCAAATTTATAACTAGACTATCTGGTCTGGTACATGAATACTCTTCACTAGCTATGCTAAGTCAAAGGCAAACAAACAAAGAGGGAGCTGGGGGGAAGTTTGTGGAAGATGGAAAAGATTGATGGAATGAAGATTCTTTCCCAAGAACAATCTCATTGGGGGATCCTCTAAATTCCTAAAGTCAGCCATGGACATGCCCAAATACCATGAGAATCATGCTGGTATTTCTGGCTAGGAAGCGTTTGGATGGTACAGATAAACTTCAACTGAGCCAGCACATTTTATAACTGAACTCCGAATGCTCAGGGATTCATCCAGTTTGACACATCAGAAATCCAAAATGCTAAAAATCATGCATTGTTAAAGCTGCCTGAAACTCAGAAACCCACTAGCTGTTATGACAGCCATCTAGCTGAAGTGCCTGCCCCATTTCAGGGGAGAACATCAAGAATACTAAGACAAAGGAGAATCGGTCATTTCATGCTTAGCTATAAATATCTGGTCATTACATCATGCTGGGTTGTGGCATAAGGACACGAGCCATAAGGAGATGAACTGACCAAGCAGGAACTTTGAGAGGCATTTCCCTCAGGAAAGAGCTCTGGGGGAGAGATGCTGGGCAGTCTGACAGTCTGGAAAAATACTGAGACATGGGACTGGGAGGAAAGAAAACCCTCCTCCCTGGAGGAGGGTTGCAGCCTGTTCTCCCTCAGCAAATGGTCCCCTCCAGACGCTCACCCCAGCATCACAGCAGTCTTTAAGCACAAGACATCCCATTGTTCTTGACAGACAGCTGGAAGGAGCAGCATCTAGCACCCTCTTCCTCCCAGGTGAGCCCAAGCCCTTTTGAAGGACAGTCCCTAGTACACCTGACACTTGGCAATTAAGAGGTTGCATGGGGTAGTAGAATAGGATGGATCACAATGGCCTTCATTAGCGTGAAGTAAAGCAGCCAGCAGGACACACTGCCATTGAAGGCAATGAGAATTTTGCTTGAGCAAGGACACTGGGATCTAAACTAGATGAAATCAAGTGAATACACATTGGAAACTCCAAAGGCCGGCTCCCCCTGAAGCTACTGGGAGAGCACAAATAAACTACAATGAGTGTTACACAGACCAGATCAATTGATAAACGATTCGATTATTTAAAGCAGCTATTGGTGGGATTACTACTAGTGAAAACCTGCATTTTGTACCTCCTGACTAACTTACAAATGCTGCCGTGAAATTTACCTCAATACTTACTGGATTTTGTGAGCTAAAGGGCAAAACTCCATGAATTCTCTGCTGATAAAATGTTACTTTAACTTGCTGTGATGCCTTCTTTTATTCCTTACCTCAGTGTCTAAATTCCATTCTACCTTTGCTATTCATTAACTGCATTATAGATTGAACCCAAGTATTCTGCCAGCTAATTCTTTAGCTATATTTTCTATTTGAGGGGACAGGCAGTTCAGACCTTGTTAAGGAAAAAAGTTACATAAAACTAATTTTAACACAAATATTTTCTCTTTTTCATATTTTTCTCTATGAACATTATGATGGTTTAATTTTGTTTTGATTTGGGGTTTTTTGTTTTGCTTTCTTGGGTTTTGGAGGGGAGTTTGGGGGGGGGGGGTTTAAGCTTTAAACATTATGCTTTTGTATTTGCAACTCAAACAATACAGCTTTGTACTAAGGCATGGGCCCTAAAGAGCGTAACTGAGTAGAAACAAAAGCAAAAGTGATTAATCTAGTTTCATTTATCAAGCTGAATCACATGCAAAAAAACGAAATCAACCATTTACATTGTGGAGAATGCTTGCCTTTCACACAATCAATCCCACTGAAGGGATCTGTAAGGAAGACAGCCTTACACTGTAATTTGTCCTCCCAGTTTGGAGAAATTCTCTCTCCAGAAGAGACCAAAAGTGAAATACTGTCTGTCCCGTTTGAGGACAGTGGCAGCTTGCACATCCCTGTGCTGATCAGACACAGCTGACCCCTGACGTACCAAAAAATGCTGTAGGACCTAATTCTGACCCCACTGAAGTCAACAGGGGTTTTGTTGATTTCCATGTGAGTAATATTTGTTCCAGGGTGTAACTCTCCAGAGAGGTCTCCAAAGCCCTGATCCCATTAAAATCAAAGACAAGATTTATCTTGATTTCAGTGACCAGGGGAAAGGAATTGGGGCACAAGAGAATGCATCACATTTTAGTATAATATACTTGATTTTGACGCTATTTCAATGGACAGCAACAAATCAAAACAGTCTCTGCAGTAATGCGTTGGGCTGTAGCTGTATTTTGAAAGTCCAAAAATCCATAAAAACAAAAAGGTGACATGTTTGCACTATTTGAAAAACTAAATGCATGCAAGGAGACCTGTCCCTACAGGATTATTAGAGCACAAGATGTTCTGTTTGTTGGGCATCAGATTGTCCTTCTCACAATATGAATTTGAAATAGCTGGGGATTCCCACTCCCTACTAACAGGCTTATGGTGAATGTTCATATTAACCAATACACCACCCTATAGTTTTCTTTTTCAATTTATTACACCATAACCTCAATTTGCATAGGGAACAAGGACCTATATAATGAGTAGAAATCTGAGAATAAAATATTAAGACAGAAAGAAACTAATACATTTGAAATATTAATACCAATAATCTGAAATTTCCCTTATCATGGTAAAATCTGTTCCTGTATGCATATATCTGTTACCAAAAATATGTGGCAAGAAGAAGAGAGATATGAGACTGAGGTAGAGTGCTAGTGAACTAAACCTATTGCCTGGGGGAAAAAATCCTGTTGAAATGAACACGTCTACAATTGATTGTGTGAATGAAAATAAGAGACATTTCATTATGGACTCAAAGCTGTCATTATCACTTCAACTGGTCAAATTATCCTTGGCAAACCAATTATCCAACCAATTTAGATCTTTTTCATGTTCCTGAGTCTTTCACAATGGAAAGCTGAATGGTCTTGTCAGGCCTGAGTCTTCTGACTGCCCTAATGAGGCAGATGAGGATTCCCTGGCAAAGAGGGATTTCCCCCAAATGGCATCTGTGAAGTCAGCTCTGTACATACACCTAAGCATATCCTTAGTTTTAAGCATGCCCATAATTCCTTCCTATTCAGCAATGCATTTAAACATTTTTATAAAGTTAAGCATGTTTAAATGCTATTGACATCAGCAGGAGTCACGCACATATCTACACTGCAATAAAAGACCTGCCGCTGGCTCAGGCTGTGGGGCCATAAAACTGCAGTGTAGATATTCAGGTTCAGGCTAGAGTCTGGGTTCTGGGACCCTGTGAGGGGGAGAGACCCAGAACCAGGCTTCAACCCAAGCCTCAACATCTACACTGCAATTTTATAGCCCTGCAGCCCAAACGCCATGAGCCCAAGTCAGCAGACATGGGCCAAGTGCAGGTCTTTTATTACCATAAGGCTATGTCAACACATCAGTGTAAGCCCAGCATTCAAACGCAGGTTCAAGCCTAACCCCCTTTCAGTCTACGCATACTATTCCAGAGCTTGGGCTCAGAATCCCAGGTCCCCACAGGGATGGAGTGTCGAAGCCTGAGTCAAGGCAGGACACAGGGTTCAAGCCATCTTACTCTGTAGTATAGATGAAGCCCTATTGGACTTCTGTTCTATGCCTATGGTATCCCACAATTCCATAGGCTCACTTCTTTGGGTCCTCTGGACGTTCACGTTTTCCCACATTGCTCCATGAACAAAGGCTAGAGCAACCACATTATGAGAGGACATTAGGAAGTCTGGGATATGGATGGTTGGACTGAGCCCGCATAATGAGATGTAGATGCTGGACTCCCAGGTCGGGACCCAGGACTCAACATTTCCTAACCTGGGGTTACATGAGTCTAGACATCCAAGCTCTACAAGGTTAACAAATCCAGCATTTTCTAATACAAGATCTACTTACTCTGGGCTTACATTGCACTGTAGACATTCCCTCCATACTTTGTTGACCCAGGACCTAGACTCTTCTCTTTCTCCACTTTATCTCCAAAGACCCTCACTTTCAGAGGTACCTGGAGTTACTCCAGTCTTGAATAAACTTTTTAATTATACAGTAGAACCTCCCCATTTTAGAAGCACCACTCTTGGGAATGACCAATTACACTATTTTCCCTGACTGGGGGTGGGGAAGAAAAATCACATAATAAAAGTGATGCGGCTGAAAAACAAGTTGGCATTCTTTCACATTCCAAGGCCTTCAGCACATTGGAAATAGTTTTGCTCTGGTCTGAAGGACAAGAAGAAAGCAATGCAGTGCACCATACTGTAAATAACACACTGTACCTATTGTCATTTTCAGGTGTTCAGTTTTAAGAGTTTTTTTATTTTATTAACAGCTCCATCCTTGATTAGTTCATAACTTAGGCGTTCTACTCTGTGTGTGTCTATACATATATATAAACACCCACAAGGAGAACTTTTTCAAGATCAAATGCTTCAGAGAGTCCCAGCTCTCGCCTCCCATTGTGTCATGCAAATAGGCTCATTAATTCTACACAGATAACCAGGATCATATTTACATAGTTGATGTGAACCGACAAAGGAAAATATACCATTGCACACTGTGTGCAAAATTTATGGTATGTAGCTAACATAATGTGTTTAACAATTTTATCCGGATTTCAATCTAGGCCAAAACAAATATGCTCACTTAATCCCAAGACATATTCTAACAGTTTCATGCAGTAAGTGATTTAAAGTTTTAATTCATCATTAACTACACTGTACACATACAGATTTTTCTTTTTAAATAATAATATGCAAAACTTCCAAAGTCATTAGCAATTTGCTAAGCTGTTTAAACAAGAGCATTCTTCTGAAATACTTCATTCTTTGACTAGCTTCCAAACCTTGTACAGTCACTTCCTATTATTTTAACAAAGCTGTTCACATCCTGACTGATGACCCCAGCTTGAAAAGTCATCATACAAATTCTTCCTAGTAAGTAGGAACTGTGCATTATCACTTCTTACTTTCTCTTCATTATGTGAAATGCATATCGCCATTTTTCATTTATTTGGGACTGGCACCTCAAAAACTTTAGGACACCCTCCCTATAACCTATCAAGGGCTTGAGGTGTTACCTGGTTAATTTAGGTACCCCCACCACTTCCCTACCAACAGCTTGAGATGTATGGCACCTACACCTACCCACAGGGTTCAGGCGAAAACCTGGTCACTTCAATTATCTGTCCATACCCTCAGGACTTGGAGCTCTATGGGTCTGCAGGATCTTTTCTCAGATGACAGTCTTACACAACTATGCTCTGAACACATGATCTTTGTGCAGATGGTCAGCATAAATTTGCTGATCAGAGTTTCTCTTATCTAATTTTCCATTAGCTAGGTTTACCAGCAGGGGAGCTTTCTTTCTTAATTTTAGTGTTGAAATCCCTGAGCTTCACCACAGACTGGTTTAATATGGTGGTGATTTAGGTTCCGGGCCTAGAGGACTTGCTGAGCACCCAACCCAAAAATGTTTTATTTTCAGATCATGAAGTTGTTATATGTGAAAGAATAGTGAAACTGGCTGGGAAAGAACATCCCGAGCTTGATTGTGCAGAGCACAGTGCACAATACTGCACATATCAGTCACTTTCCCCAAAAAGTAACCATTCAACTGTGTATGCAATTTGCCAACCTTTTGGGGTTGTTCAATTGCGGGTGCAGTTCTAGGTGTCTGCAAACTTCACTAACACATGTGAGCTATTTTAAGGGGTAGAAGGCCTGATGACTGGTGATGCTGAAGTTTTGAATTGCTCACCCATAATCCATCTCACTCAGACTCTACTTTCAATGTCAGGCTGGGCTGGTGTAGAGCTAAATCACCCCAGGTGCCATTTGGGTGCAGACATCAAATATGCAAATAGGCAGTTATGCACCATGCTCCCTTCCAGGACACGTGACCAGATCTGCAAACTGGTGAGGTTACAGCTCTACTTTACCAGTTCTTCTTGGCCTCTTTGGGGTGATGGGCACATTCAGGGACACAGATTGGGGGACCATATCCCCCTCCCCATTGGCTCTTGACCAGAGCTGGGTGACATACAGTGGATCCTCCTCGCTGCTGTAATGATGGGTAGGCTGATTGGCCAAATTTCAGTGGCTGTATGCCAGTGTGTGCCAGGTGGCAATGCCACACAAATTTGGGGCAGCCAGTTTGGGCCACCTCCTTAGCAAAAACATGGGTGTGACTCTGATTCAGAGGGCGCACCAAAAGGATAGTCCTATAGTGCCCTATGAAGAGGGACTGGAATTTTTCTTGGCCCTTCTGCACAGCACACAAAGAGCAGGGAAGATTCTTGCATCCCCTCCTTATCCCTCCACCCCACTCAAGGGCCAGCCACAATCTGTCCTGTCATGTGAACCTCTGTACTGAATTTAGATAAAGGAGTTCACCGAATGATTGATTTCATGTTTACATGGAGGGAAGCACACAGAAAACTGGACTAAGAAAACTGTTCACCAGAAAATTTCTAACTATTAGCCCCAGTAACGTAGGACTGAAAACCGATGTCAATGATCTGAGTCCAAAATACTTGAGGTGAAATCCTGCCCCCATTGAAATCAGTGGCAAAACTCCTATTGACTTCAGTATGGCCAGGATTTCACCCTTTGAGTAAAAACCTCAGGATGCAACCCTATCAAAACTCCTCTGGAAATCAGTGGACGTTTTAGTGAGAATAATGTGAGTAACAACCTAAGTTTGGGGTCCACAATTCTACAAACCACTGGTGGAGCTAAATAGAACAGCTGCCATTTGAACAAAGAATATGGGAGGGGGCCAGAGACTGCAGTGAGCTCAGGGTATCACTATCCATAGCAGAAGGACTTTGGCAATTTGACAGATAATTAACACCCTTCCCTTCATCAGCATTTGCCTCTCATTCCCTGTACTTAAAATCCCATGGAGTTTGTCCTCCAGCTCTCCAGTTCGTAACTCTTTTATGGCTTCCTATTGCACAACGCACTAAATTGTCAATGGAATGTAAATCTTATTGCATTTGAAAGTATAATATCCAATCCACTGCAAGTCTTTCTTATTAGATGGCCTGACAAGGGGACATTATTGTTTTAAATTTGTATGTGCATGCTGTATTATTCACATTTTGTATTAGTTACTGACATATTCCCCTTACAGAAAACAGAGTTAGCATAACATCTGATGCTCTCTATTTCCACATGAAATGCCCACGCTTATGTATTTTGTCCAGGGACACAACTAAACCCACAGGTGGTCCATATTACCAATAAAGATGGCAAACAGGGTTTTTTTCAGAATACAACAGATAGGCCTCCTAGAAGATCATGGCTGAACAAACCCAATTTCAGGGGGCAGCACTAGACAGCTTAATAATTGTATACGGCTTCTATTTTCTGTGGCTCTGTGATTGTTTAAAAAACCTTGTTTGATACACATTGCATTTGGGCTGTTTTAACTGCAGGGGCTATAGCTACATTTGTCAGGATCTGCCATTGCCCCTATACACCCATGCTGGCACATCACAGTGGTGATGCATATTTTGTTCCCCAAGCCACATTGCTTTGTTTTATGTTACTGGCGTACAGGAGTACAGCATAATTGACCTGTCACAGCAAAGGGATTGGAAAACAACTTAGTTTTCTAAACTGTGGTGTAAGAAAGAACTTGTACATACCTCCAAGCCTTTCCCTTTGAAAACATGCTCCCTACAGTTTGAGATGGATTTCTAATGTGGCTTTGACATTCTGTGAACATTACCAACCAAGTATTTTGAATTATTTTGTGCATTTTTATTTTCAACATCCTACACCCTTTCAAACATAAAGAGCATGTCTGAAGGCATATAAACTTGAACCAACAGGGCTTTGAACTCTCTCACACAGCCTGCTATTTTGGTAGCAAAATCAACAAACTGGGGGGAAGGTTTTCTGAGATCCAGCAATGCACAAGTATTAACCCGCGGCCTTCCCAATAAAATAAAGTCTGCTAACAAACTTAGAGGAATGAAGAGAAAACACAAATAAATGACTATGAGGAATAGTGTTTGGAGATGGGCAAGGTTAATCTCCCCAAGTAGTTCGACCAACAACTGCTGAGTGGGTGAAAGGGTACCTGTTACTCTCCTTCCACCTTTGAAGAATGGCATGATAAGAAGACCCCCCACTGGACTCAGAATCATTGCCTGGAAGGCAAGCCCCACATTTCTGTTAATGGGAAGCTGAGGCCTGTCTACCCAATTTTACATTGTATTCTGGGGTCAAATGATAGCAACCATCTAAGACAATGTACTAAGAGACCACTGTTAGGGACAATGCAGCAATCCTGCTCCCATTGAAATCAGTGGGATTTTTGCCACTGAATAAAAATGGGAGCAGGATTTGTCCCTTAAACTCCACAGATGAGGCTAAGATTCCCCACATTCAATTATTCTCTCATCGAACTTGACATATAAAATCAATCCTCAAACAGAAAAATTCTCATCTTTAATCCAACCTGTACACATCTGGCGTCAGTAGTAAATTGCCATAGATACCAATAGGCAAACTACATGCAGAATCAGTGAAGAATATGCAACAGAGAACTGCAAAGTGGACTAGAGTGTCCATTAGGCCCTCTAACATGTGAACAGGGGTGATCAACTTGATTTCAGCTTGTCTGAAAGGAGTGGTGAAAATCAGTTGCCTCCAGAGAACTGAAGTTGCTACTGACATTGGAACATAATTGTATTCAGTTTGTTCCCAGTCCAGATATTTTGGGGAGATCTCTTCAGACAGGGAGATAGATGCGTATTAGGAATGTTTGCTCCCGTTTCACAGTATTTTTAATCTCACTTTATTGTTCCTAAAAATGTATTGTAAACCCCAAAAAATTAAACTATAACACAAGAAAATAACATTGTTTCCTGTATGTTCATTGGGCAAAATGTACATACAGCCCTTTAGGTAGCAACAGTAATAAAGAAAGTCAGCTAGATCAAAAAGCAGATTCCTATGATTGTTAGTATAATTTAAACAGACACGTAAAAATGACAAGTCTTTGACTTGAAGAATTTATAATCTGAAGTGAGTGAACCCTGTGAAAAATAAAATAGATTTCATTACTGAACTTGGAAAGAAAAATGATACCAAAAATAATGATTCATAAAGTTTTTGGCTGGCTGCTTTTAATTGGAAAGTAGCAAAAAAATGAACTGAAACCAGAAAGTTCTGTCTTCTGGTAACTTTAATTTATAATATCCTGGTTTCATTAGAGTGGATGGAACCATGTATTCAGATACTCCCACACTGTCACAGATGAAGTTACATACATAAATACCTGTGAATCCACAGTACTAATAATGCACCAGAAAGCAAAAGACAAATATCATTAGTTAGATGTCAATGGTGTACTGTACACTGTCTAAGGGGCTTCAATAAAGTGAGCCTGGGTTACTCAACTGATCCCCTATTCTGAGACAACCACAAGATATCTCATTATTAATAGCTGTAATGGCTACCCCAGATTTGTGTGTGTGTTCGTGACCCTCAGCACTCTGTATTGACCCTACACGGTATTCTAAAAATCTTTGTACAGAATATGCCTCGTAAGGTATCAGTTGAAAACTAACAACTCACTGATCATTAATATTCTTGGGTCATGTATGTACAGTGTGTGTTTAAAGAATATTGGATAAAAGCTAGAATTATGACTAAAGTGTGTCTAAACCAGGCATGTCAGAGATAGTTGTTAAACAAGTCTGCGTTAGACAAAGAAATACCTATTTGATTCTCTCACCAGCCCAGTCTTCATGTGAAGACCATGAAGGTCCATTTTTACGTATTAGGAAAACAAAGCTATCAAGCCAACAAGTGGGGGAGGAGGTGGCATGGTGCCCACATGCAGCAGGAAGAAGCCTGGTCAGGGTTTCACTTTTCAAAGAATACATTATACCAGTTTACTAGTCTATAAAGACAGGGAGATGGGAAGCCCCCAGAAATGGTCATCCTGCCTCTTGAAACAAAGTCATTGAACTTTGAAAAATATAAGCAAAGAGAAACACCGTTTTTGGTATCCATCACTACACATATACAAGTGAACAAAGCTCTTGGAAGCTGAGAAAGATGGATCTTTCAACCAAGGCTGAGTTAAAGTCTCTGGAACGGAACTTAGGTGAGAAACCTGCTTAGGCAAAGGTCTTTCACCTAGAAAGACATGAGAAGACAGCATCTTGTACTTCTGTGGAAGATTCTGACTGAGAGAAAGTCGGCCATGCTTGGAAAAAAGAATGATTAATAAGAGAAACCATCCTGAAAAAAGTCTGTACCTTGCTAAATTAAGTTTCAGACTTTTAGATGAGTGTTTTCACTTTTATTTGCTTGTAATCCTTTCTAACTTTATTCCTTTTACCTGGCATCATTTAATTTATGTCCTATTGTTAATGCATTTGTTTTATTTTTACTATAAACCAACTCACTGCTGTGTTTAAATGGAAAGGTGCAGTTATTCCAATTAAGTTAGTAAATGTGATATACTTTTGTGCCTTTAGAGAAACAAACAAAACTTGTTATTTCTATGAACTGCCCAGGAAAGGGCTGGATATTATAGGGCATGCGGTTTAGGGAAAATTTTGTGCTGGGTGTATCCTGGGGTCACTCTGCAAATAGCAACCAGAGGGAGGGGGTCAGACCTGCTGAACCAGGGTTGTCTAGCACACAGACACTCAGGGGGTGACCTGCATGTTTGTTGCCGACTGTGAACATCCCAGGCAGGGAGTTATAGTGGCAAAGTATCGTGAGAAACCAAGGGCACATGGTAAGAAGTGACACAACCTCTCACTAGTCTAGACTGGCCCCCAAATCCTGTAACAGTGTTTGCTTTCAAACTAATACCCCTGTTTGTGTAAATCAGAACTTCCTCACATCTCCAAGCCCTGGACTGGACTATTGAACAGCCTGGCTTTAGCCTAGTGCGCCAGTTTCCAAAACGTGCAGAAGGGCTGCTTTCGCTGCCTCCCAACGTGTATCCACAACAAAAACATGAGCACCGCCACTTTGTGCCTGTTCCCTACACTACATATTTGTTTGCGTTCTCATCATAACCTTCCTCCCCACTTTTCTCAAGAGCCAGTGGGAAAGGGGTGGGTAGGTGTATGGCATAATGATGGGGAGATAATGAGCAGGTGAATAAGCAAAGAGAGAGTACAGCTGTAAAGAGTATCTGAAGAGAAGGACAGCGAGGGTGTGGACATCCTGAATGCGTAGTTTAAGCAATGGGAGTTGAGGAGGCTCAACACCTTGAGTAATATTTATTACACAGTCCATGGACCATGGGACAATAATAAAGAAAATGCCATCTCTGAAGCAAACACATCCAGTTCAGATGAAGAGGTGTTTCATACATTTTGATAGGGTTATTTGGGGAATAAGGTGCTATTCAGTATAAGAGTACCAGATTTTGTCCAAGAATAACCCTCTGTATAACAGAAAGAATAGTATTGGCCAACTATTGCTTGAAACAAAAGAAGTTGAATAGCCTCTTTGATTTAAAGAGAAACTACAGAAGAATTCAGACTGCAAATTTCACATCCAGACTTCAAACTCCACAAAGTACTATTGGGCTCTGCTGCAGGAATTTGAGTTGGGCTCATCTTTAATATAAAACACATAAAACATTGTCACATGCTGTGTTTTATCACATTAGGAAGCCACCAACATGTCTTTAGATTTTGACTGTCTAGTCACAGCAAGAGCGAGTATGTAGGACAAAAGACAGATGTGTCATTTGTTCTGCTGTGGATCAGAGAGGAGTAATGTGTTATTAGAGATCATTTATATGACTGCAGGTTACCTGGAACATTTAATGACTCAGATGACAACGGCAACTAAATGCTGAAACTCTGGCTAAGACTTCACCACATTACTCTGACAAAAACAAGAGTAATCTCCTAGTCTGCCTAAGTCATGAGTGGATCAGAAAGCCCTGATGAATCAAAAATCTGTGAGGCCTAAATAAAATAAGATTCAAAAAGGCAAAATTCCATCTGTCATGGGAAAATCTGTCATTAATCTTTCCAAAATGACAAGAAAATTAGTTTCTAATGACCAGAAGAAAAACAAAATGTAAAAAAGAAATCCAAGAAGGATGAAGATGGAAGAATTTTACCGTGGTAGCAAACGACAGATATTAGATAGATGTTAAGGTAAACGGAGACTATCCAGTACTCTGTATGTGCACTTTTGGCCAATGCCAACTATTATGGTTCAAGGCCTGAGGGTATCTCTGTCTCCTCTTCTGAGTGAGCATCTCCAGGTCTTTAGTCTCAAACCTCCTTCATTCTGGGGCAAAACTCCACAATTCTGCCATTCTCAGTCTGAGGGCAGACTATATTACCCTAGGTGCCAACAGTGATTGCTCAGTAAGTCCCACTGGGTTTGGGACCTGTGACTCTTCCCTGTGACCATAAACAGACTTCTTAAACCAAAGTACTGTTTAATCTGAACAGCAGGAACCAAGTATTACAATGGAACCTCGAAGTTAGAAACAGCAGAGTTAGAAACCAACTGAGTGGGGGGCAGACAGAGGAGGTCTGAGAAAGATCTTCACAGTGAACTGTTCTGAAATGTCCTTCAAGTGTTTGCAGATAGGGCACATCAGAATTCACCTCATCTTTCCTGGGGTGTATTAGTATGTACAGAATCATTAAATGCTAGATTCAGATTGTATGCAACACAATGCACATATCTTTCATTTCTTTCTCAAGAGGCATTGCTTGTACACCAGAACAGATTATGCTCATATTCACAGCAGCACCATGCCTACAATTGTACTGTCAATAGTTTTCTTTGGTACACTTGATGAAGTTAGTTTCAAGGTTAGCACCTGATTGACTACTTCATGAAATCCTAGAAAATTCTCATTAATATTTATTTTGGCAGGACTGCCTTTTTTATCTTTTTCTATAGTAACATATGGAAAAACTTGACTTAGTTGGTTAATTTTGGATATGTTCTAAGTGGTGTCCATTACCTCTAAGTAAACTGGAGCATTTTTTATATCATTCACAATAGCTTCTGTAACCAAGCCTGACTGCAACTGTATGATCTTGTTTTGAATTTCTGGACTGATGTATGTTATTGAGACTTTTGGCCTCTTGATGAATTCTTCAAGAATAGGGACAAAATTGACCAATACTTTGATAATAGATTTAAAAATTGCACTGTTTCCTTCACCATTAACCTCTCCATGAACTAGAAATGCATGATCAGACATAGCTAAAGTTGGGGTGACATTAGAAATCCAATTGAGGACCTGCCTCCAGTAATTCGCCTCTTTCCTTATTTTTGATTAGTGATGGTACAATGCTCCATATGGTACTATGCAAGCACCACCGATCATAGGCTAAGCAAGCTTCAACATGACAATCCGATGTTTTACTACATTTTGAGATTAAATGCTGCCACTCTCTCATTCCTATTACCCATGCAAAAAAATATGTTCCTCCAATTCCAAAAAGGCAACAAATGTCAGTAACTTTTGCCAAGCATAAGAAGACACCATAACCAGTTAAAGTTTAACTCCAGTGTTCAACATGGTTTTATAGTAGGGTGCAGAAAAGTATTCGTTTGTCTTAAAGCCACATGGGAATGTTCCCTCATGTTGACCAGAGCCATGTTACACAATAAAATGTTTCCATTCTGAATTTGAAGTTTCCACACTACATTTTACTCATCAGTGGGATTTTCTCTAAGCAACTCAGTTTGAATATCAATAAAGTCATTCATTAAGATATTATCAGTTGATATTTTCTTTCTGAGCAGAATATGCTCCTTGGACACTATCAAGTTTGAATATCTTGCATCTATCAGGATTAAAAACCTTTTCAACATACTAGTGACTGCCAACGATTTTATCACTTGTGACTGAAGATGCCATGAGCACATCTGATGTAGCAACAGTGCTAAGAAAACCATCAATTTTTGGAAAGTTTGCAATTTGCTCTTTAGTTTAATTTTGTTTCTTGCATTTAACAACTCAGTTGTTTTGACATTTTAAACCAGTGCATACATTTTTAGAAATACAAAGTACTCAGCTTTAAACGACGTTGCAAGACACATCCAAAGCCACATGTAGTTTAGTCAAAAGGCCCAAGGGTTTGAGTCACCTTGTATTTCTCCAGTTTCAAATTGGTGCAATTCTCCTGGAACTACATGACTTTAATTACCCTGCTGTAAAAGGAGAAGAGTGCAATGGTGTATTAAACACATATCTTTATATCCTGACAACATTGCCAATGGGAAAAAGTTACAATCTGAGCACAAACAGCCTTTGCCTTGCATTCACCAGTCACATGGCTGGGCACCAAATGCAAACAAGTGTTGTCACAGAGAAATCGGGGCCTCTGTGTCACAGAAATCAAACATAAAGATCCATACTGCCATGCAACTAAAACAGTCAGTTAAAACAACTACATCCTCAGCACTTTTCAAAGACCATGATACCTAGTCCATTTTACAATACTACCTCAGTCCAGCACTTGCAGCACGTCTGCTTCCATTTCATAGAAATTTTATCTGGCCTAGATAACAAGCCAGCCATCATCAACATCTGTAGCATCTACTAAATACCCCTAGGATTCATACGCCATTTAAACAAGATTTGATCTTAGCCTATATGGGGCAAGGTTCATTGTTATGCTTCAGCTACTTTAGGACACTTCATAAACCCAGTTTACCTGGATGATCAGACCAGGTTGGCAATGGTTTCCTACTGTCAAATGTTGCATGGGAGCTACCGCGCACCAGTGAATCTAGCCTAGTTAGAAGCAAATATTCTACCAGAATAAAGAAAAGTTAATTCTGATTAAGGGCCATTCCTTATCCTCTCCTGCAATCCTCCCATATCCTCCTCCTCCTTCAACACCCCTTTGAGCAGGGGAACCACTCCCTACCCAACCCCTGTAGCCATTCCTTGGCCTCTGCTGCCTCTTCCTCCATTCCCCGGGGTGGTCACCTGCACTCCATCCATCCCTCAAAACCCTCCTGATGCCTCCTTATTCTCCATCCCTTTTGAAGCAGCAGCTGCACGTCTAGGGTGAGTATGGCAATGGCCAGGGCAGGGACTGCCTGGGTAGCAGGGCCCGCAAAGGCATTGTGCAGAGCATGGGTTTGGGCTGGGCAGCAGCACGAAGCCCCAGCAGCAGGCAGAGCCGCCAGGAGTAACCCCAAGCTGCTCAGCACCTGAGGACCCATGGCCACAACCCTATCCCACTAAGGGAAGGAGTGCTTCTTTGACAGCCTGACACGGGGCCACCTCCTGCTCCAAGCCCTGTCTGCTTATTGGTAGCCTACGGCATGACTACAGTGGGACAGCAGCCTCTGCTGGCTGGGTCTCCACAACCTCATGGTCCTGGAGTGAGTGCACCACTTGTACCATGGAGCTGTGTCCTGGGGTCTAACCCGAGGTGATTGGTGCAGCTCTGTCACAAGGAGCTGTGCAGTGGTGCTTCAGGGAACCACACTGAGACTAACACACCGTGCACTTCAAGGAACGCAGCTACAGTTGAACTCCAGTTCCCAACGGGGAACTTCCCTAATAATGCTTTGTGCTTTGGCACTTCCTCCAAAAAGTTCTCAAAATGCTTTACATGCTAAAGGATTTAGCTTCGCTTCGATTCAATGGTGTTCCTCATTTTATCAGTGGGGAAAGTAAACCACAGAGAGTTTAAAGGCTCATGTACACTACAACTGGGGGCCAGGGAACCCACAAAATACAGCACGGTTAATATTTATAGAGGGGCCAGACCTAGCAGACTCAAGACTTGTAACCGTATTATAACTGGATCAGTATTAGGCAACTATCTCCCCGACTCAGCTGTATTTGTCTTGTAGATGGGTCTGAAGTCACTTGTCCGAGATCACACAGGAAGACATAGGTAGAACAGATAAAACTTAATTTATTAGGATTCTTGTCTTGGGCACAAGACCATCTTTTCCTCCTTTCACAACTGTACCGTCTTACCCATTTACTCTTGGTTATTAAATGCATTCCAAAGGGCCAACAAAGAGCAGTTCTTCAAGGCTGAACATTTGTGATTCATAAATAAATACATTTCATTATTTAAATAATTGAGTGAAATTCCCTCTTTTAGGAAATGAGAAGTGACAGACCAAAAAACTAATCATTCTTAAAATATGAGAACAGCTTATTTTTCTTTTGTTAAAAAGCATGTCTCACTAAACAATCATTTTCTAAAGCTTCTGTTGCATTAAACCATTATTAGCATGTCAAAATCAATCTTTTTTTTTTTTAAAAGTCAATCAAAAATGTTCTTTTGTCAACAGCAGGGGAAAGAAATGAAGGTCAGCATTGTATCAGGCTTTCCAAAAAGCTATGCACGGTGAATTATTTAGGTGCTCAAGTCTATCTATTTTTCTCTTTTCAGTGATTGGACAATAAAAGTAAGATTTACTGCAGCAAGTGAATAATAAAAAAAGAATTAGCAGAAAACAAACAAAAAGCCACTTGCTTGGCAACCTTCTGCATTAATCAAAACCCAAAGACTAGACTGAAAGATCAATATTTGGCTTCAAGATGAAACATAGCAAAGATTCCATTAAAAAAAAGGGGGGAATTTCTGAATAAAAAGGAACACAGGCACTGTTAATCGAAAAGAGCCAAATACAAAAATCCATATAGTCTTTTGGTGATCTGTGATAAAGTGGCCCCATTGGAGCATGACAAATTACAGTATTTTTATGCACATATCAAAGTTCAACTTGATTGTCTCATATGGGGGAAAAGACCATCTGTCTGTATTCTAGAAATAATCTGCATAATTGACTTTCAAACAAGCCTCAAAGAAAGAGGCATTTATCACCCTAATTGTGACAGGCAGAATGAGCATACCTGCTCTTTTATCAAGATAATGTTAATAGCAGAGGGGGCACTTTTTATCTTGTCTTCCCCTAAATTTCTTTCATGGGGGAGGGTCATGGGGCAACGGACCCTTGGAGTGCTACAAATATTCTGACAAATTACACTGGAAGCAGAATTAACCAGAAAAATAGTACATCTAGAAACCATCAAAATTTGGATATATGGGAAGTAGCTTAGGGTCATTTTTACTGACCTAACATAAGTATCTTGTTCTCAAGCATGATGGGATCAAGCTAAGTCTTATGAACAGTGCCACATTATGTGAAGGTGACTGCTAAGTGCCTTCTGCACCCTGCCATGGGTTGGATCTTGTCAGATCTCATTAGCTCAGGGTTGTGGGCTTGCTCAGTGTTTAGCTGGCAATTGTCCATCTAAAAAACAAGTGGTATGTGAAGAATTGCTAGGGATGCACTACTGAACTAATTCCTCAGCATGGTCATAGGGACTTCTGTGCTGCTAATGCCGAGATTTAAGACCTAACATAAAACTTAATAAAAGTTTTCAAAGGAAATAGGAATTTTAGGTCTTGTGTAGAATGGGAAGTTGCATTGATTTAACTTATGTCACTGTTTAAACAAGCTTAGTTAAACCAGAACAAACTGGAGTGGACACTTACTTCAGGTTAACTAAATGCCAAAATTACTTAAGTAAACTTCAAAAAATACTCAAACTGAAATATGAATGTCTGCAGAGGGATCGACACCCTCTGACTGACTGACTTAGCCCTGTACCAAACACACAGACACAGCTTCTAGTTTTACTGTTCACTTACATTTCCTCCTGCATGACACAGGCCTTACAACCTGCCTGGCACATTCTCTCCTTCTTCCTACCCCCATATAAACATGCAGAGTCAGATTCACCATTAGCATAGGCTGGAAATGTGACCTACAAGCTGGAAAGGAATTCACAATACCTGGACGAGATATGCTATGTGAAATGTGAGATGATAGTTATTCATATTAGTATATAACTAACATTCTTCCATCTGAGTCCTATGGCACTTTTAAAGACTAACAGATTTATTTATCGCATGAGCTTTTGTGGGATTTTCTCCCATGAAAGCTCATGCGATAAATAAATCTGTTAGTCTTTAAAAGTGCCACAGAACTCTGTTGTCTTTCTACAATAGACTAACACGGCTACCCCTTTGGAATTCTTCCATCTGGTTAATGTTGCAGATTATCTTCTCTGCTCATCTTTGTTTTCTTTGTATGCAAATAAAACAGGATACACAGCAGAGAGTCTGTATCCAAAGGAAACAACAAGGTATGTGTTTCTTCCTTTCTAGGATGAGTGATGTCAGAAATTATAAAAAGAGGAATACTGAGAACAATGCTTTCCATGCCCATCATTTCAGTAGGCGCTTAGGGCACTCAAGATTGGATTTGTAAAGAAATTAAGGTGCCTAAATATGAGCACCTAGTGGGATTTAAAAAGCACCTAGCAACCTACCTCTCATCGATTGCTACGGGAGTTAGGTGCCTAGAGAGTACTGAAAATTGCACTAGGTGCGTAACTGCATTGTTGAGCACCTAAATATTTTTTTTTAAATTCAACCCTCCACACTTTACAGGAGGCATGCAGTACGATACAGGATAAAGCCCCAATTTAGAAATATTATACATTAATCTCTAGTTGATCTAGCCCCCACTTGGTTGGGAGGGTTGGATCTAGATTGAGATCTAGATTCTGGAACCTTTAGTCATGTTGCAATCAATAGAGACTATTCAAGAAACAGGGTCAGGGTCATTAAGATTGGCCCACCTTAATAATCATTATGAAAGTGTGGTAATGTGGTTGTGAAGGATGTGTAACTCAATGAATGATAATCAAAAAGAAAGGAAAGAAAAATTCACAGTGAAGGAAAAGCAAATAAGTAGGTTATATCCACATGCATATATCCACACTTTTGGAGTATTAGAGATCAAACATGTTCACCCTTGGAACAGGCACTGTAATCAGAAACAAAACTTCATTTTTGGCCAGGGTCCCTGGTTTGTATTGGACTGAGTCAGTGACAACGTGTCCACAACCACAATAGACATTTAAGTAAAGCTGATTTATTATGGAGGTACAGCGCTTACGTCCCTTTCAGCAGCCGGGGACCCCACAACGGCAGCGGACGGGCTCCTGGGCAATGGTTCAAGGGCACCTTCTGTGCAGCCTATCCAAGGTCCACCAGAGATGTCCAATATGCATTAGATATTCCCCTGAATTTATGCTAGCTGAATGGGGGAAAAGGAGGAGGGGACTTACAGAATAACTATGGATTCATTCTCACACTCACGTAGCCTAGGTTGTTACAACATACCTTACACAATGATGGGGAGGGTTATAGAATAACTGGGGATTCATACACATACGTAGCCTAGGCTGTTGTAACTGTTACAACACAATGGTCACAAGATGAGCACCCGTCGTAAATTACCGAATGCACATGTTGTCAGGCACTCAGCGTGTGGACAAGGCAGGTATATAGGGGCTACGCATGCCTAGCCTATGACCAGAGCACACAGTGGTCAGAGTGGGGGTGTCACTCATCTGTACCGTACAATGTCTTCCGTGATTCCCTTACACATAGAAAAGGAACAGGAAACACCACAAAATCCTTAGGCAAGGTTGCTAAGTCAGTATTACTTTCTGTGAGGGTTATTCTATTTTTTATTTGAATTCTGTACGCTATTCCAGATACTATATTTAGTGATGTGCCACTTGTGAAATTTCCTGTTTGTGATTTATTTTTGCAAAGTCGTGCTCAGATGTTCCAAGTTACAGCACTTTCATAGACATTTAATAAATATGTATTAGTTACAAAACTGTCAGTTATAGAATATTTGTGCCCTGAAGTACAGCAAGTGAGGAATTAATGAGGAAGAGATGTTTTGTGCTGTATTCCAGACAGGATCATGGAAAATGGAAATGGAAGAGAGTTATTCAGGTAAATCCATTCTTGGAGCATCCATTGCTTTAACTGGAGTTATGTCAATTTACTGGGGCTGAATGACACCCTATAAGTCTTCTGCTCTATCCAGAATTTTCAACCCTGACCAATAATGGTGGAATTCATCCCACCCCATTCAAACCAGCTATATGTCAGGAACTCAATGGTGGATGGAATTTACCACCAGCAGCCCTCCCCAGCCTTGTAAAGGCCATAGGGCTGGAAACAAGGCCTCCCCTTAGCTGCTACTCCAAATTATTGACTACATAGAGGCTAAATGCCTTTGCTCATCATAAGGAGGTTTGAGACACCTGGACCTATACAAGTCAGTGCACTGTTCCCTTCGCCTGGTTGCCTTTGACCTGCATCTAACAGACCCATCCTTATTAATTTATTGGGAGCTGACATGGAATTTGTCTTCATGTTCCACTAACCCTACACAGCTCCTTCACCCATACTGCATTTACGTGGTGTAGCAGGTCTTCCTCAAACTGTCTACAGTGAAATGAATCTCACCCTTTTGGATCTGTAGCAAACAAGAAGTACAGAGTGTAGGAATCATGACTACAGAAGTATAGTTTGCTATTTAAGGCTCCTATGGACATATCTTCCTCATGAGTATCTCAGCTCTTGACTCTATAAAATTCTGTCATAACAGTCCCTTTATGACTTACACCTGGTCATAACATAAAGGATTGATTGGGTCTCAAGACTTACAAGGAGGGCAGACAGTATTTAAAAATATAGCCAGACAATATATTTTCATGAGATGAGCCAACATTTTCTCTAGTAAATTCAAGCTGGCAAACATGGGCTGTACTCAAGTCAGTAAATAACGTGGACACTCACACGGCTGTGCACTCCAGTTGTTGGGACAAAGTATGTCCTTCTCTGAGGCAGAGATGAATCATATGAACTATAGTGGTTGTTCCAACAACTTTTCTCTTTTTTATTCTCTTGCTGAAGCATTGCAAGGAAAATAGCCCCCTTTTTTTCGTTTGGCAACTTTATGTTAATGTGACCTGATATTTACAGGGGCATAAACTACTGACAACTTTATGCTGCTAATAAACAAGCTTTTTATAAGCATAATGCTCTTGCATTTTATTGAGAAATCCAATTCAAAGAAATGCCCTCACATATAGGAAATGTTAAACAATAATTTGTCAGAGGTACAGCATAAATCTGATATGAAAGACTGTCTTCCATATGCACACATGACATTTAAGAAAAAGTTAACAACAATAAAATCAACAGACATTAACGCGGCTGGGTATGATGCTTCTAGTAAAGGATACTAATTAATCTGCAGGCAGCAGGGGTGAAAAAAAACATAACTAGGTGGACAAACATATAAACATGTCATAAACATCGTATAAAGGATCTGAACACCGGTTTCCTCCATATCAATATACCAGGTCTGACAGGATTTTTTTCCTATACTAAATGCTCAGTTCAATTGTGTATATCACATGTATCTAGAAAGATTTAATGTTTTAATTATTTTTTAGGACTCACAGATTTGTAAATGTAAATTGTTTTTGAGCATGAAAGTAAGTGTGTGTGGGTGGTGTGCGCTCGCATGCACATGTCATGTACCAGTATTTTGAGCCTTAATCCTAGGGAGTTGGTAAAGAAAACAGGTACCTAGGACCAGAACTTTAACTGGAATAAATCAGCATAGCGTTGCACTACACTAATTTACATTGATTACATAACCTGATCCATAATTCTCTAGGCCTGGTTCCGTGCCCATTCAAGTAAAACATGGAACTCCCATCAATTTCATTGGGACATTGGTAAGGAGCTAGGTGTGAAAATACAATGGCATTTCTGCAAAACATTCAGAAACTCCACCGGAACTTAGCAATGTTTCCCTCACCATATTTGCCAAGATGGCTGTAGTGTCTTACAGTTTTTATCCAAAGCAGTTTTGATAAGGAGACTGCTTTCAAATATCTGTGAAAACCTAACTAGCTCTTGCCAAGTATAATTAACTGCTCTCATAACAATAACATTATCAAATGGTGCCCTCTTGGGAAAGGGCCATACGATATTGTACATGAATTGTGCAAGCCCCATAGCGATGTCGTCTTCAGGTGATTACCAAAGAGTAGCGCAGAATTTTGACACAAATCTGTTTTGGACATCATTTAATAATTTGCAACTCTTAGCATCTTCATTAAAGTCAATGGAGTTACTCCAGATTTTCACCAGCATCCATAACAGCAGAATCTGGCTCCATATCAAAAAAATGTTATATTACTGGCCTGGCATATATTTAACATTTCTCTCTTGGGAATATATTAATCTCATTTTTACTTCTAGGTCATATAATATCACTGACTCCTTGGGGATTTATAAATTCACATTTTATAACTGCCAGCTACTCACATGCACTAAGTCCAAAAAGGTTGCTTTTATATTTTCTTAACATTAAGCAAATAGATCAGCTCAGTAGGGCCCTGTTGTCCCCAAGCACTTAAGATAATTGAGACAATGCACATGCTTAAGTACTTTGCTGGATCAGGTCTTAAACTGTTTTTAAATAGAATAACTTTTTTTAAATGTCCAAACTACGCAAAAGTGCCAATTTTGTCCTTACCATGGATAATAAGAACCAACACCATGTGATATAATTCAGCCCAGTAAATCATGCCAGTTGGTTTTTTTTCAGATAGATTTTTTATTTAAAGAAGATTTTAACTAAAGATTAAATAGCTGTCTCTCTTGTCCCCCTATGTATGATCTACAAGCAAAGAACACACTGGACAGATTTTGTATCATCTGGCAACAAACCTGTATCCCTTTCCTTCTAATATAATATAATCACTGAGCCTAATAATTTCCTTTGTATGAAGAATGGTATCAATTTTGTGTTAGTAAGAATCAAAATATTCTAGGGCTATTAACTTTATGATTTTTTTCTACTCACAACCCAACTGGTCACATTTTTCAGATTTTGTATGGTACTTCACACAGGATCTCAAATGCCAAGAACGCAGAGGGCAAAGAGAATGGATTCTCCTGAATTTCAATAGGTTAGATAAGAAAGGAATCTGGATTACGAGGAGTTTACCAATCCTGTAAATCTCTATGAGGAAATGCAACAGTGCCATATGTAAGGTACGAGAGGTAAATAGTCCCATTGTATTTGGCACTGGTGAGGCCTCAGCTGGAGAGTTGTACCCAGTTCTGAGCTCTACACTTCAGAAAATACGCAGCCAAACTGGAGAAAGTCCAGAGCAAAGCAAAAAATGATTAAAGGTTTAAAAAAACTGATCTATGAGAAAAGGTTTTTTTTTAAATTGGATATTTTTAGTCTTCAGAAAAGAAGACTGAGGGGGGAACTTGATAACAGTCTTCATACATGATAAGGGCTGTTATAAAGAGGATCGTGGTCAGTTTTTTTCTCCGTGTCCACTGAAGGTAGGACAAGATGTAATGGACTTACTCTGCAGCAAGGGATATTTAGGTTAAGTATTAGGAAACCATTTCTAGCTATAAGGATAGTTTGGCACCAGAATAGGCTTCCCTGGGAGGAAATAGAATCCCCATCACTGGAGGTTTTTAAGAACAGGTTGGTCAAAGACCTACCAAGGATGGTTAGGTTAATTTTGTCCTCCCTCAGCACAGAGGGATACATTTGACGAGTTCCCAACATTCATTTCAGTTCTACATTTCTATGATTCTAGAACCTTCTTATAATACTGTTTTGAGTGAAGTACAGTGCAAGTCCAAAATTAGAGCTGTGCACCTAAGTAGTCTTTTATCCCTGGTCTGGGAGATACCCTCACATGGCCCTGACAGTGTGTGGCTGACTGCACGTCCACTGAAGCGTTCCATGATGCAGCAACTTCATAACATCCACTAGCATTCCCAAATTGTACACATACGGATTCCCCAAATCATCACGTAGCCAGCTAAGGGTCAATTGTTGCATTCTAAGGGCCTGATTCTAAGTCCACTGAGGTCAATGGAAAGATTTCATTGACTGATTGGATCAGATCTCTCAGGAATTATCTGATTCTTCTCCTCCTCTGCTCTGCCTGCAAAGAGAAGTTGTTACTGTCCCATGGAAAGGTCTAAGAAGAAATCCCTGCTTCATTACATCTCAGCAGTTGCTTCACCATGTAAAGAACAACTTGGACCACTCAAATGTTAATATTATATTAATTCTAGACAATTGCCTTTTTTATTTACTAGCCAATAAAAACATGTACAAAATAAAATCAACCCCACTGACGCAATACTAAAATTGCAAGTAAAAGGTCACCAAACTTCAAGTAACTCAAAGGCTAGGGCCACATATAAACTCAACTTCATATTATATTTGTAGTACTTTCTATTTCTATTATTTTGGTTCAGGATGTAGCGTAACCTTTTACTGTTTATGACAGACACAGGCCTGATTCTCAGTTGATGTAATGAATGCAGTGAAATTATGCTTATTTATACCAATTGAGAATCTGTCTGCATAACTTTAACCTTTACTTTTGCCATTCCTGACAGTTATTTACATTTTACAGTGCATTTCTTATTTAATATCACATCCTATGTACATACAGTGTATTGCAGTATACCACTGCATGAAGAAAGACTAGGAAAATAAATGTACATACATCATTCAACATCACAGAAGTGTCAGAGAAGTAAACTGTAGTCCTTTAAGATGTTAAGTATATAAGGCGTTGCCTGTTAGACAAGGAATAAGTACAAACATATAGGAAAAGTAAACAAAATAAAGTTTTGCAAACAGTTTTTCAACATGCAATGTGGGTATGCTAAGATGCTAGAAAGAAGTATTTTCAATTAACAAAATTTGTATGGATACAATTTTGACATTGTAAAATTAGACAACATTCACAGAACAGTCATGGTACAAATGTACAAAATCAGGTATGGTCACAACAAAAATACGTATAACAGTTTCACACTAAAGAATTGCATGAAATTACATAAAACAAACAATATGAATGCAATAGTTTTCATTCCTTTGTTAAAGTAAACTATTTTGAAATTATATATGCATATTATGCAATCATTTTTCAAATGAAAAATCACAAAAAAACCTTATGTAACAAATAAAAAACTGATTCTTTTTAGTAAAGTCCCTTTTGCAAACTGTTGAAGTTTTGGCATGACAAGTTATAATAGGTAGATTGTTATTTTTCAGGTATTGCCTCTTGTTCTCAAGCATATTTTCAGAAGATAAGATAAAGTGCTTGGGCATCGATGTTGTTGACTGGTGCTACTAAGCGCTGCAAGATAGTTACTGACCAAACTGGGAATCTGGCCACTATGCTTGTCCAGAACTGGAAAACATCCTTGCTCCTCAATTCTTGAACTGCTCCACAATAACCTCAATATTCTCTCTGTGTTGTCATGTTGTCTTCAGACAGAGTTATATTTTCACATAGTGGCGCCCGGCAAATGTCAGTGTTTTGCTTGATTGGGCTCAAATATGCAGCATGCATTGAAGAAAGCAGCAGCAGATTGGTGAAAACAGGAGGTTGAGTCAGTGTCCATACATGTTTGGAGGGAGGAGAGGGTTGAACTTTCCAAGAATCCTGGTTGTGCTGTTGGTTGCTGGCAAGTTTCACAGCAGCTCTCTGTGCCCACAACACGAGATCACATCATTTTTGACTTGATGAGCTCCAACTATGGGTTTCTCACAAGCTGTAAGCATGTTCACGATCAGGGTGCAAATGCTTTTAGAGCCTGGAGTTCTCCAACAACTGCTGCAAAAATCAACAATCTCCTGAACGCTTGAACTACGGCTATGACTATTCTCTTCCATAAAAAATGAAACATGATCCTCAGTATGTTCAATGTGATAAAGAGCTGCATTGCACCAGTTCTTCCATCTGGTTATTCCTTGGGTTGGTGGAATGGAAGGACTATTTCCTCCTTCAGTTAGATTTCCTTCTAGGAGTATCTTCCTCCACAGTTCGCCCACAAGTTAAGCACATGGCCATGCACGTAAGGTGCCCAGCATTTAAAAACAAAGGTTTTAAATCTCAGTCCCAAGCTTTCCCCATCTACATGACATTATCAGTTAAACGCAGTGACGTAATCAAATGGTATTGCGACTCTTTCAACAGTTTCAGGCATTGCGTTGTTGACTGTTTTAAAATTGACAGCCTCCCGAATGTCACAATATAACCAAAAAAAAAAAAATGCAGCTTGTGTTCACCTTTGTCTTTGCATTGTCATTGTTCGAAAGGGTGGCAAGAATGCTAAGCACATACTAAGAAATCAGAAGTGGTAGTTTCATCTGCCATAATGCTAAATCCTTCCCAGGATTGCAATTTTTCCTTTAATTATTCATTGTGACAGTTGTACAATTTGGGTAGATGAATCTTTCTGTTGATCTGCACTTGGTACAACACCTACTTTGCTCTCTAAAAACCTCAGTTCTGGATTGTTGAGGGAATGCAGAGTGATACTTACAGTGGAAAGGCTTCTGTTAATTTGAACACTTCATTTCTTCTGTTAAGTTCCCCTCCCTCAGCAGCTCTGTAATCGTTTTCTGCTTTTTAAAATTTCTATCTTCATCCATTTTTAATGCCTTTCATTTCTGAGTTGCACTTTCAAGATGCTTATCACAACTAGCCTTTCTCGAAAAATCAACAGGTACATTTCATGGCACACAAAACAACTTTACTCCATTTTTATAGAATGTTTTCAAGGGTTCTGCTCTGGTCATTGCTTAGCACTTAGTTATGCAAACAAAACAAATTTATTTTGTTTCTTCCTTTTTTTACATATACTTCTAGTTTTTACAGATAAAAAGATAAAAGTTTTTAAGGATGGAATGGTGCATTTGAGGCATTTTCAAGGTCATACTGAGATAAATGGCAAAATCACAGATTCTGTGACAATGATGACCACCATGACATAATTATGGTTGAATAAAAGAAGAATAAAACACTGACCTCTGCACACCAGTGAGAGACTTGCTGTACTGTTTTCAATTGTACTTGAATTTGCAAGGACAAATCAGACCTTTGGAACTAAAGATTCCATTTTCAAGAATGTCCTCCAAAGAAGGTAGCCAAACACAAATCACAGGTTACAAAAGGAATCCACATAAGTAACAAAAGAGAAAAAATGTGAATGTCACCAATTGAAAAAGCACACATGAAACAGCTACAAAACAAATTACTATAGTCAAAGCCGCTTCTCAGACTCAAGAGCTCATATGGCAGTCTTTTACAGGTCAATGCTGAAGTCAGTAACTTTGGAAAAGAGGTCCAAGAAGACCAAATCAAGTGTTCAGCTGTTTGTTTGCCCTTGAGAGCTTGTTAGGAACGTACTTGCTCTTCTGTCACTATTAAACATCATATGATTATTTTGTAAAGTGCTTAAAGACACCTGAAGTACGAAAGGCACTATTTAAATTAAATCCTACTCTGTTCCATCTCAAGCACTACATATAACTGAAAAGGATAAATATGTTCATTTCACTCACAGTTTTGTAACGTATTCATTGACAGAGCACAAATAACCATAGCTCTGAAACGGCATATTAACAATGGACCGTTTATTACGTTGAAAGTGCCAAGCAATAATATGCCAATGCGATTTCTCTATTGACTTTAATTAGGCTTTTGGGAGACTCAGAAGTATGCTTTCTCAGTCTCTGTCTCATTAAAAAAAAAGTGAACTTACCCCCAGTTGAGTTTTGCCAAGCATGCACAGATGCAGTGTCAGAGCCATGACTCACACAATAGAAAGTTTACATAAAAAGTCAAGGTTTTGATGAATGTCACACTGGAAAGCCAATTAAGAGGGCTGAAAGGAAGACACAATTTCCCATTGTCTAATTGTCTCACAGCACCTTCAAGGTAATAAATGTGTCACATTGAATTATTAATGAGAAACGAATATTTGACTTGCAGCTTTGAATAGAAAATAGTTCATTATCGGTTGGCATTGTTCTTTCCAAGTAATGACTCTGATACTGTGGGAGTTAAGAAAAAGGTGACAGAGAATGCCTTTCCTCTCATCATTGTTTTCAGATGTAATACACCTTTTGATGTAATATCCTGAAAAAGTTCTAGTGGGGGAGAGGGGGAATGGTTCATCTAATTTTTAGATGTTCCAATCCTTTGCAGCTAGATAAACCGTATCTGGACTCCTAAAAACACATTCTCTCACTGTATCACTTCAAACATGAACCAAAGCTGTAAAATATTTAAAACTGGCCATGTAAAAGCAAAAGAAGCACCATAAACTAGAGACCACTTTTTGATTTATGTTGCTCTTAAAGTCTCTCTGCCTTATCTACTTTACCACAAAGTGTTCTCATATACAGGGGACTGGATTGATCAATGTATTTATTCTGAGTCATGGTCATAAATTAACACTATAGCAGTGAGTCTAAACAGAAGCAAAAGTTAAATAAGCTTGAATTTCTCCTCCAATCACCAATAAAAGAACACGAGGAAAGAAATCTTGGGTAACCCAAACATTTCTTTTGGAAAAAACAATAGGAACAGCTTCAATAAAGCACTTTCACAAGAATGCCCATTTCCCTGTTCACTATTTTCCTTTGTGTTCCAGTCACAGCAATCTGTGGATTATTCACAAAGTATCAAGTGCTGATATTTGAGCCTCAAAACTACTCCAATCCCATAGCTTTGGTTCTCTCCCCTGACTGTATAACTAGTGTCTTTGTAAAGAGCACTTATGGGTCAAAATACAGGGACACCCATAAAAAAAAAAGTCCTGGCTTTCTTTACCTTTTGGTAAGATATTGCTTATAGCAGGTGTTGGCAGCCTTTCAGAAGTGGCATGCCAAGTCTTCATTCATTCAATCTAATTTAGGGTTTTGTACGCCAGTAATACATTTTAAACCTCTATAAGGTCTCCTGCCCTGGCCTTGCCCCTTCCTACACCTGCCCCTCTCCCACATGACATGGACTCAGCACTCTGGCCACTTGTTACTCTGACATCACCAAAAGTTATACAACCCTGGCACAAATGGCACTATGAGTGCCATTCAAAATCATCTCACAAGCCACAGATTGCTGACCCCTGGCCTATAGGGAGCAGTGTTCTCTATATATGTTTAAAATGGATGACACAGACTGTACTATTAAATAATAGAGAGAAAACTTTTTAAATGCATTTCTGTGTGTGTACTGAATATCTAGTATGTATTTTTGCAAACTCTTAATATATACCTTCAGTCACTGAATCAATCAGACATTTACTGGAAATTGTAAATAATATGCTTGCACTTGAAGTCAAACCAAAGGCCGTGTATTCATGAATTCAACAAGATCTAACCCTAACAGAATTCTTTGTAAGACAGTTTCCTAAACAGTGAATGCTTTTCTTTCTTCAGCTCAAGGTCAGTTAAGTTGGCTTGTTTGATCACTGACCACTCCAAAACTGAAGTCATTCTCTTGTCAGCACAACACAAAAAGAAAACTAAAAATGAACATTATCGACTTCAAAGTATCACTTATAACCTACATGCAAAAAAAAAAATTAACAACCTTCACGTTAAACTCAAATAAAAAATATAAAATAAAATAAATCAGTACTTTGTAACTACCAAGGATACAACACAGACAAAGCAGGAAAGAGAAATGTGAAAGCAAAGAAAGAAAATGGGGCAAAAATGTCAAGGGGGAGGAAGCAGGAGGAGAAGGTCATATGGACTGGCCTCTGGGCCCTTGAGTGTTCCTGAGTCAGATTTCCTCCAACTTGGACAGCTGATTCCTGCAGCACAGCGGAAAGTGATACTTTCTTTGGCTGCTAAGTCAGTCCACCATCTATAACACACCCTGCTTATTTCTACAACGTTCTTATGATAGGATGTTGAATGGAACCAGAGAAAGAGGGTCGTGTGTCAGGAGGGACCTAGTTTGCTGTGACACATGCTAGTAGCCAGCTGCTTTAGGGAAACAAGTCTCTCAGCATGCAACTCTGGCCTCTATAAATGCTCAGTAAATATCTCTTTCTTAGTATTCTGGACACCTGCAGCCTCACTTATTGCTAAGGAATACTCAGAACATCTAGCATTATTATTACGCCCTTATGAGTGAACCCTTAATATGAAGTGTGAGTCAATGGGTTATTGTAATATTACATTATTGTAATATTACAGTACCATTTGTAGTTTTATGGTGCTTAGCTACAGTGTTTTTTCATAATACACATGGAAGAATAAAGGAAGGCACTGGAAACCTGAATTCTTATTACAGAGTCTGCAGTTGGAGCAACCTTGGATATGCTGTTCCTGTGGAGCTATCTGCAGTGATGAGTAAAGACTAAATCTTCTTGGGCAGAAACTAAGTTGTTTTTAAGAATCTTTTGAGATGCAACATTTGTTGATGCAAAGAAGCTCATGAACTGCCTCTTCCATATACTAGCGTGCCCTTATCAGGAAATGTTTTAGATGCCAGCATTTCTGGTACACCATCACAATTTGGTAGGGGTTCAGCAACTTTAATTTTGCAATAAGTTTGACTTGATGCCTTTGACATATCATATACCAATAACACCTGTCGTGGAAACCTTATGAGGTGATGAATAAGAAATGGAGATTCTGGTGCATAATTATCACCGCAACATGTGCTTTTACTGTCCACTATCATAAGATTTTCCATTATGCATACTACAATGAACCCCGCATAACTCACAGTTCACAAAACACAGCAATAAATCAGCCTCATAGGAAGTAATTAAAACTAGAGCAGATAAAGTTCACCAAAAATATGAGAAAAAATTATCAGTGTTCTACATCCATTTCTAATGATAATGAACATAAGACAACGGGGCCAGACAAATAAAGGTATATGGGTGCCTAAAGATGCAGATAGTGGGATTTAACCAAATAAAGGGCCTAACTCCCACTGAAAGTCAAAGAGTTCAGCACTTTTGTAAATCCCCTGATGCATCTATCTGTATCTCTGGGTGCCTAACTACCTTTGTGAACTTGGTCTCTAGCAGCAATCTGATAATTATTTTTTGACCTGTGGGAAAAGAATTGGATGGTCTCAACCAAGCTAAGCATCCCCATTGGAAAAGTCACCATCGACATTGGAACTTTCAGGCAATTCCCTTTTTGAAAAGCATTTATCACTATACAGTTTAAGCCCCTTTTGGCAATCTCCTCAGAGAGTTCAGGAGAACTCTCTCTCACCCGCCTCTGCCATTAATGCACCTCTTCTGTTAGGGTGAAATCTTGTTTTGAGGGTTTAGGTAATGCATAGGCCTTGTGCTGATAACTCTGGCTCAGGGAAGGACTAGGGTCTGAATGAAGTTCAGTCTCCAGGTCTGTCAGTCCAGAATCTTTCACCAGGCTTGAAATTCCAAACAAGAAACGAGTGAAGAATTGCTATGAAATGCCTCCAGACAAAGATGCAGAGTGCCTCTCCTTCTTCTCCCCAACTTGGATTGAGGCACACCTTGGAGCCAGCTCTGTTAGGACCAAATTCATAGGGCGGATTTAAGACCTTTAGCTGACCTTGTTCAAGCTCACTGCAAATTGTGCACGGCTTTCTTCCCATCTCAGGAACATGGCCTAGGTAAAGCACTTACTCCTTGTGACTAAGGCACGGACATTTATTCAGACTTTCATTACTAGCAG
This sequence comes from Pelusios castaneus, assembly GCA_007922175.1. Taxonomy (NCBI): domain Eukaryota; kingdom Metazoa; phylum Chordata; order Testudines; family Pelomedusidae; genus Pelusios; species Pelusios castaneus. The sequence continues at coordinate 15,754,421 of ML685771.1, forward strand.
TGTAGACGTGATTATTGCATTGCTTTTTATGTAGCCATATATCCTCTTTGGGGGCTCCAGGTACAGCAATTAGATTCTTTACATCAGCAAAATTTCTTGTGGAGTCCTGTGCCGTGCTGTGCTCTTTGCAAGAGTTTCCAGTACATCACCAAGTCAATTTTAAATAGCAGCTGACGCCTCTTGGAAATCTATGAAAAATGCCCTACTTTGAAACAATTCTGCCTCTGGGTGATGTATATTGTGTATTTCTCTCCCTTCATTCTTCATTACTAGCAACATTTGCATGAAAAATAGCAACTTCATTTCTCAAAAAGTTCATCCACTCCTGCTGTTATTTCTTTTCCTTGAACTTGAACTCATAAGCCTCTCTTTGTGTCAGTGCAACTTGATGCAGTGTAAATGATGATGGTATCAGCTAGGAGAAGAAGAAAAAGTAAGAGCTGGCAAATTCTGAGGAACAAAGCTATGGTGCCAACACTGCCCTTAGAAATCAGTGCAGAACAGGGGACAGGAAATCAAAGGTGACATTTAAGAGTGAGCAGATGCACCTCTGGATTTTTCTCACCTCCGGTAATAGTGCTAAGATTGTCAGAGCTAAGCAGTAGCAGCCAAAGTAAGATTTGAACATTTTGTACCTTTAGGGTGCATTAGTTTGCATAGTATCAAAGATACCCTAAGCACCTTGTTCCCTACAACGTTTGACTTCTGGAGGCCAACTCTGCCAGAAGATACATAGGTAGAATTTCCTTTGAAGCCACTGGGTATTGTGCCCATGCATCTGAAGGCAGAAGAAGGCACCAGAGGAATCCATTTATGTCACCATTACAATTATTTAAGAACATACATGTGTGCAAATGGAATGAATTCTAAACAGAAACTTGTTTTTTTTTTCTCATGTTGAATTCTGGAAAATCATGTTCTGCTTGAGTTTTTATTGGGGATGGGCTTGAATTAAACCCTCCTCCACTATCAAACAGTCTCCCTCCCACCCCACTCCCTTGCTACCTTTGGGGTATAAGAGGCAATATCTGGTAATAAACTTGAAGCTGAATTCTGCAGCTCAGGCCAACGTAGCTACCTACCTACTTGACTGGCTAAACACATAACTTTCCTTACTACAGAGAAGTGTATGGATTCTAAAGACCCAACTTCATACTACATGTTCCTGCTATCAGGAGCTCACACATACCACTTTCCATGGAACTCCTTACCCTTTTCGAGTGATTTTCAGAAAAAAAAAATGAAAAGCTGTTTTATTCAGAATTCAATTTACTCCTAAACTAGATTGTTCTGGCGCGCGCATGTGGACTGTTTTTATAGTGAGGCATGTTGGGAATTTCCTGAGGCCAGCTAGCCCATCCCAGATAATCTATAGGGGGCAGATGGCCAAAGCACCAAGTGCTGCACTAATTCAGCACATCCTCCAGACAATCTCTTCTGCCCTTCAATAACTAACACTAAAATGTCCAACCAAACAATAACAAGCAATTTAAAATCCAGTGAGACAATATCTCTGGGACCCATTCCCCTCATCTGCAGTCAGACAGAACTCTCATGAGAGATTTTTCATGGACAAGGGCTGGAGGATTTGATTTCCTAGAGAGAGTGTTATTTCTGAAAGACAAACAGTGGATTAAATTTCCTGCTGTGTAGAGGGACCAACACGAACTCCATGTACCATGTACATGCAGAACAAAATTAATCTAGACCATCTTAACTGGCCCATAGGACTTGTGCTGATCCTCTATAGCAAGGTGAATTTCACCCAGTACATTTGTTCATATACAAAGTACGCTTTACCCCCGGACCAACCACACAGCATCACTGTAGTCATCAAATTATTCTTCTCTACATTATTTTTCCAGAATGCAAATTACTAAAATTGCAGAAAGGCTGAAGCATAAAGAAAGATCTACAGAAGCTACAGCACTCAAAATTCTCAGAAGAATTCCTCATCTTTGGCTCTCGGGAGGAACTAAGTGCAGAATGACATGTTTGTCTGCTCCCATCCTACTCTGTTATCAGAACTTCTGTAATCGTCTGATTATTCCTTTCTGTACTGCTGACAAAAACATCCGTCATTCTAACTAAATGTTTTATAAAGTTAAGTTGAGCTTTCAAAAGCTGGCCATTTCCATGAAATATGTTATTATTCATAATGGCTTTAAACAGAATCTATTTTCCCCGAATGCCTGAACGTAAGTTGAGTGCTCTTTCATCTTCTGGTGTTTGCCCATTTTATTTTTATATATGAGGTGGGTTGTATTCATTCAAGCAGCTCTGCACAATATGACAAATCCAGAGACTACAAACTTGATTTACTGAGCAGAGTCAGCCTCTTAGGTCCCTGCAATATGTGAGTAGTGGGGGCTGAAGGGTGGGGGAGAATAGGGGCAGCAATCAGGTTGCTGGAAAAATTCCTAGAACATGAATAGAATGAAAACATAAGGAAAGGAAAGCAAGAATGGCAGCTATGGATCTGATTGTCTCTGCCTATTTCTTCATGAAGAAACTGTTCCCTTGAATGAGATCTGCATTCATGCACCTGTCAGGATGATGAGATCGTTGTCTTTTGTATAGATGCATAATCTGTATAATGCTGTAGTGTTTACTGCTGATGTCATCCTCTGTAGACATGAACTCATTCAGTTTCACAACAGCTCTGGGGGACACCTCTGCACGATTACCCTTCCATTCTGTAGTGACTGAGAGCCTGCTCCTGGGTAGCCCAAAATCTGGCATGTGGCTGGATCCCTACATGGAAAGGGATTCTCAAGTGGTGTGTTGCTGGACTAATAATTTCTACAGTAGAGTGGCTGTTGCCAAATTAGAGATATGGCCAGGATTTCTTTATACACTGACAATTCATAGCTCCCACATTATCTCTTTGGGGCTACTGGCAACTAGCAACACACACAACAGCTCTCAGACCCAGAATCAAGCTCTTAAAGCCGCCTTTACAGACTCTCTCCTGGTTTGCACTGTATTTCTCAGCCACAGTCAACAACTGGGCCTTCAAACTGAGTGCTCTTCACTGGCCTTCAGGCATTTTTTTTTAAACCTTCCCCACCATACAGGATAATTCAAGAGATACCATACAGGAGAACCTCCAATCCCTCTGTTGGAGAAGTCTCCTTTCAAGAGAAGTCACCAGTTAGAGCATCTCAGTTAGGACAGCTCATTAAGTAAGTGACATGAAAGCATTATGCCAAAAACAGAAATGCAGTAAGTGGTGGGTGCAGACAAGCAAATTAATATGATAGGGCTGGAATGCTGAAAAGAAGCTCCAAGCCCCATTTAAATTCAATGGGAATCAGGCACTGAGATCCCTTAGGCTGCTCAGAAAAATCCCATCCTAAACCTGTCTCTCCACAAAACAACCCCCACAAACATTGTCTACTGACATGAGGACCAGGTTCTGATCTCGTTACCACAATGGAAATCCAGTTAGTTCCACCGACTTCTTGGCAGTTGCTCTGGATTACAACTGTGACGTGAAAATAGGATCTGATCCATATAGAAAAGCTCTCCTCCCTTCCCTTATACCAAAGTTCCTTACCTTCTCTGGCTTATTAATGCAATAAACACAAAGCCAGAAAAGATATTTTAAGGAAAATCAATGCTTTTAAGATAAAACATCAATATAATTCAAATTGCCTGAGTCAACTGCCCATAGTAAATTAAGTTTATAACTTTAACAAACTGTCATGTAAAACTGGTGGTGTCTGACAAATTGAATTACCATGGTAATACATCACTCACAAAAGTGTTATTGATAGTGACAGGTAGATATTGAATTTAAATTATTCATTTTTATTGATTAAACAGCACATCTTTACCACGAATAGGGAGAAACAAATTACAAACATTTTAGACTTGGATTTTAGCTCCTGGAATAATCAGCAGTCAACACAACCATGCTGTGCTTTTGCATGTTCTTATTTAGTAGATCAAGTAACCATTATTCTTCACACATTAGGACCCATTCACTCCACCTCGTGGAAGAGTTCTGTGCCACAGCTGGTGTCTTTCACTGCAAAAAGGCTTTTTAAAAATGCATTGCAGCTAAAATTTAAGCTCTATTGACTGGTGAAGAGAGCTTTCATAGCCCACTTAAAAATACAACAGCCCACAACCACTGGCGAAGGGAAGCTGTGGGACACTTCTGCATTCGGTCCCCTTGATCCTCTACCTGTAGAGGGACTGCAGCTGAAAGATACATCTGCAAGTTCCTGAGTACATGGGTAACTTGCACAGGTTATGCAGTCTCCTTTATTTCAATCCCAGCCAACTTTGTAGATGCCAAACACAACAATGGACTCATTTCTTCAAAGTCTCTTAAGGGATGGGTAAGGGGTAGGTAAAATCTCACATGTTCGTAGCCTCATCTCTTGGAAGCAAGCTTGGGTTTTCTTCCAAATTATTTATCCCAATCTTCTATTGTCATCATTTCCAAATGGGCCAGTCCCTCAGTAGCTCCCAAAAAATTACACCCCAGGCATATTGAACATTTCCGTTTCCTTAGGAAATTGTACCACATGGTGTATATTGCAAAAAGAGCAAAATAAAAATAAAAACAATCGGAAAACAGAAAGCCAGGCAAGTCATAACAAGCACATGCACTTTTTGACCTTCTGATACACATCTATTCAGCATGAACAAGAGCGCTTCCTATGAAAAGAGTGGGGAGTTGGCTTTTTATTTTAGTTCCCTATAGGTTTCTTACTCATCTCCTATCTTTTGAAGTCTTCACCTTTACAGCACTGCACACCATGTGACAGGAGAGGAATATACTTTAGCAAAGAAGGGAAATTTTTGTTGCAAAATAAAGCTCAATGAAAGCATTCAGAACAAATCAAGAGTCTGTAGCTAGCCCCAGGAACGATGATTCTTCTTCTGGGATTTGGGAATTGTTTTCTTTCACTGAAACTACGTTTGTATAGCTGACTGCCTATCTGTATAATATTCATCAGAGACTTTCTGTTATGGTACTTGTTACATGCTCGCAGAACACCAAACATTAATGTACTGCAGGAGAAAGATACCAGGTTGTGTTATAGAATATTTTATATTGATAAGAATTTTCAGCAACTGAGTATTGGTAGGTAAACAGAAAGATTGATAGTAGAAAAGAAAAAAAATAAAGCATGTAACATTTGTTGTATAGGTGGCCTCTTCATATATGATGCAAAACTGTAGCATAGCTCTGCTACAAGATTTTTAATGTCTCATCTATATAACAGAAAACAAGGATTGCTTTGTATTTCAGACTCAAGCATAAGGACTGAAGACATGTCACATAATTTTATTGGGTTCTTGAAACTATGAAGAGCCTGTGTATGTAAGGAGGCTACTGAACATGTTTGTGGGTGTGTATAATAAAATGTCCAATCGATTCTGCAAATCATAAGAGATTTTAAATGATTAATGTGAAACTGAGTTGTTTTATTAAAATGTTTCTGGTAAGAACTGATGACTGTGTATAACATGTCTAAATAACTATGCAACAATGCCCATGGGGTAGGGAAATTGCACCACGACGCATGAGGCTCAAAGACCTTTTTCACCTTCTGCACACCTAGCTACCAATCAATCATAAGATTATCCAGTACTTTTTAAAGGATTTAATGTGGTTTTGGATTCATTAGCTCCATGCAGAAATAAACATTAATAAATAATAATAATAATAATTTGCATGTTTACAGAGACAGAGTCTCAAATTAGATGAAGGTTTCTAACCATCAGGGGAGTGACGTTCAGGAACAGCCTTCCAAGGGAGAAGTGGGGACAAGAAACCTAGCTGGCTTTGAGACTGAGCTTGGTAAGTTTATGGAGGGGATGATCTGATTGGGCAACCTATTTTGACAATTGACTGATTTTTGACTACTAGCAGGAAATATGACCGATGGCCTGTGATGGGATGTTAGATGGAGTTCTGAGAAGTTTTTCTGTGTCTGGCTGGTGAGTCTTGCTCACATACTCAGGATTTTAGCAGATCGCCATGTTTGGGGTATGGAAGGGATTTTCCCCTTAGGCAGATTGGCATAGGTGTTGGGCGTTATTCACCTTACTCTGCAGCATGGCTCACCTGCTGGTGAATTCTTTGGGTCTTGAAGTCTTTAAATTGTTAGCTGAGGACTTCTATAATTTAGTCTTAGGTTAGGCGTCTGTTACGGGAGTGGGTGGGTGAGGTTCTGTGGCCTGTGTTGTGTGGGACGTCAGACTAGATGATAAGAACGGTCCCTTCTGAGACGGCTTTTGAGGTAGGCAAAGCAGGCGCCCGCCGAGGGCCCCGAGCAGTAAGGAGCCCCTTCACGTACTCCAAAAGCCGTGTCTGCTTCTCAGCCGGCAGGATATGTAGTGGGCAGCTGGGGCTGGGACTGGTGGTGAAGCAGTATTGGGGCCCCGGCAGGTGCCAGGACCTCAGGGGGCTGGCCATTGGAAGCTGGGGGTTCAGGCCCCCAAATGGGGTGCTGGGGCTGCAGTGGGAGGGCATGGCCAAGGGGAGCTGGGGCCCCCAGTGGGGAGCCTTTAGGGGGCCCCACAATGGGCCTTTGCCTAGAGCCCCAGATAGCCTAAGGCCGCCTCTGCTTCTGACCTTATAGTCTATGAATCACTCTCCAAATCTCAGTTCGCCTATACTACCCTGGTGTTGTAGGTCTTGCTCTCCCAATGCTACGGGTGGAGTAATCCAAGGCACCAGCAATTAATTAGCTTGCCCTAGGTCACCACAGCAATCCTGTGACAAAGCCAATAATAAAACCCTATTGTGTGTTTTTACCACTATATTTCCTCCATGGTTAATTTTGTCCTAAATAAAGGAGAATTTTTCCTCTTCAGCTCTGCCAAGTGAGAAGGAAAAGGTAATCCCACCGGTTATGACGTCAGTGAAATAGTATTATTGCAGAGTTAATAAAGGGATATCACCCTTTAATTCCCTCCCAGCATTTGCAGAATAACAAGATGGAAGTAATACATCTATATTACAGGAAAGATCTACAAAGTTAACAATCAAACTTGTACTAGGCTGACGTACATTTTTCTAAGAAAAAAAATCTCTTCACCTGCCTCCAGTTGACATTTTTATTTCTTTTACATTAAGAAAAAGTGCCTTTGTTACAAGAAAGTTCAGACCGCTACCCAGATTATCTCTGTCTGCTTGAAATAAAAAGGAATTTGTTTTATATACTTGACCTTTGATAGGCTACTATACAATAAATCCTTTTCATTTCCTTCTCCCTGCTATAAGCCTCTATTCAGGCTAGCCCAATGCAGCACCAATCGTCACCTCTAAATAACTTCAGCAAAAGAAACCATGGAAAATTAGTTTGTTTCTACTATTGCTCTGACCTTGTTTAAAAGCTCTCTGATCCACAAGAAAAACACTTAAAATAAGGAAAATTCAATGTTTGAACGAGTCACAGCCTTGCTAACATGGAGCTGTGTATTCAAAACATTTTTGAAAACCCTTAACACTACAAGGGTTCTTTTGCACCATAAATCTAGCTTAATTACCTGTTCCTTATAAATTCTCATTCTGAGTGCATCCAGCCACCCAGTGCAGAGATTCAGAAGCACCAAATCAGTAGAAAGCTTTTGGCTCCTGCCTCACACCCATACTCCATTACTCTCCCCTTAATGCTTCTGACTTCCTAAAGTCCCTATAAGAAGCTGTATAGACCAATAGGAACTAAAGTGATGGGAGAAAATTTTAATATCCTGGAGTAGGGTTTCCAATTAACTCAACAAAAATGAAGTGGTTAATTTCTCCTTTTTATTCTGCACATCAAGTGTGAAATCCTGCTTCTACTAAAATATATGGGAGTTTTGCCATTCACTTAAGTGTAGCAGGATTTCACCCCAGGTTTCTTGATACCCAGCCTCCCAATTATGTACATACAGACTCAGACATGTAGGGTGCATCTATACTTGTAAATTAAGTCGACTTAAGCTTGCTTAAGTCAACTTAATTTACTCTGCGTCTACACTACACTTTCCTTAAGTCGACTTAAGCAAGCTGCTTAAGTCGACTCAAGGAAAATTAAGTCAACTTTGTTAAACCTAGTTTAAAGTCGACTTTAGGCTTAAGTCAACTTTCTAAAGTCAACTTAAGCCAGTGTGGATGCAGAGTAGCCCTAAGTCGACTCTAAGTTGATTTAGGGCTCTCCAGGACTCCCCCACTGCCCTCCCTGCCAGGGGACGTGGCACAGGGGGAGCCTAGCATGCTCCCCCACAGGGCAGGGCAGAGCCCTGCCCACCCTGCCCCTATGCCCTGCCAGGGTCCCTGTCCCCCCTTTGCCCCATTGTACCCAGGTACATGGGGCAAAGGCTGAGCCCCTGGCACTTGGCAAGGGGTGCCCCCTCCGCCACCGTGGACCTCTCCCAGGTCTCCCTAGCCCCTAGAAGTCAACCTAGGCATCCAGTGTGGACACTCTAGGTCGACTTTGTAAGTTCCTCCCTAAGTCGACTTAAAATTTAGGTGTGGACATGCTAAGTCAACTTAGCTAAAGTCGACCTAAATTAACAAGTGTAGACATAGCCGTAGGGAGACCAGAAGCCTTGAAGAGAACTACCACATGTTGGTTCAGTCATGGAAGCTGGCCTTGGAAAACTGAGCAGAAATGCCAGGGAGCACAAGTTCCTCCTAGTTAGACAATGGAAGGAGGCTGATTACTATAAACATCAATAGGATTAAGTAAGAGAGCTAGAGTTTGGAGAAAAGCAAGCACCGGCTCCATTTCGTTTCTTGTTCCTCTAGCGTCTGTTCTTTTAAAAACTTTTTTTAAAATTTCCATTGCATTGAATGACACACTTCATATCCTATTAATAACCCCCTCTCACAAGAACTTCTTTGACCAGTCCATGAACAGATACTGAGCAAAATGGTTCTTATGATCATATAATAAAATAATCCTTCATTCATAGTAAGATTTTACTTGCTTCTATGACTGGCCAACATTTACTGAATTTTTCATTTATTAATGAAGATCTTCATCAAAATTCTGAATTTTAGGGAAAAAATGAACAAAGTTATAACTTTAGAGATTTTTTCCCTCCAATTTTGCAACCAACCCTGCTTACTACTGTTTAGTTTCATTTTTCTTTTCTTTTTCTGCATATCTACACAGTCATCCATCCAAAGATCTTAAGGTGCTTTAAAAGCATAGCTAATTCAAACTCCCCAGATCTCTGAGAGACAGGTAAGTAGAGTTGGAGTTGCCTAACCACTGTCTTGAGGCCTAACATAGCTTAAGTTGCTTGCTTCACTATTCTTGTCTCCACAGCCTGACATCTTCCAGTTGGCAGAGACAAATAGGAATACTGAGTAACCTTGCAGATGTCTCAGTTTCTGCATACCACAGCACATAATAAAATGAAATACATAACATACATGCTTGCAGCAGGACATAAATAATGTTGAAAGAAATAAGTTATCCTTGAACATCTGGGGATACATTTTTCCACTGCCAAGGGGCATATTTTCTCACCACCCCTTCTAACACCAAATGTTGTTTTAACAACCCCAATTATCATAATAAAAGTAAAATGTAATCCAAAATAAAAAGTCAATGTGAATAATAAAATATGTAATAATTAATAAAAATAATTTTAAAATTGTATCTAAAATATAAAAAGTCACCACTTAAACAAAGAGGTGTGCTCCATCAACACCCGGTTCAGCGGAAGGTGCTGATGGATGGACCAGAGAATCCACTGACTCGTTGGCAGAGCCCCAAAAAAAAGGACAGCCTTCTCAGTGCCTGCTAGTGCTCTAAGTTTAATAACTATAATATATTGTAGTTAATTTTAGGCTTTGTATTTAATTAATATGTATAAAAAATCCTTGTACATTAAACCTTATTAATCTATAAATCGAGCAGACTGTGCCTCACTATTATCCACACTAATCACTAAATGTCCTGTATCAATAAATATTACTCTGTTCGGACAGCCTTGTCTGAAGAGCTTTAAAGCTGCAATGTGCAGCACCCCGAAACACCAAATATAAGATTACATGTGCCACTGTAATTTTATCCTTTAAGTATAGGCATTATGATGCAGTCTTTAATTACATGATCGCACCCTGTTTTTGAAAGGATCCCATTTTATTTCAAGTGCAAGTTAGCCAGTGTCCAGTGAATAAGGCAGTTGTTCAATTCTTATCATTGCTGTTCAGTGTGTGATTCCTGCTTTATTCATGACACACTGTCCAAAAACCATAATGAATGAGTCACATGCTTCTACTTCACTCACAATCCAAACTACACAGTGAATAATGAAGGAGTCTTGCAGGAAAAATAGTATCTCCTCATGCAATTAAAGAAGAAATGTGACAGAATTAAGATTGTACAAACTTTTTTCTTAAGGGTTTCATATTGCTACCCTGATGTAGCTTTCACATAGTTTTTGTATGGAATTTCCTAGATTTAAAAAAATACAAATCAAAAGAGATGCCATCCTATAGCAGTCAATCTAGAGAGCAATAGACTCCTTTCTCTTGTACTTGGTATACTCAGTGACGTTACTATCAGCTGGAGGCACTCAGTGCCAGTAAGAGTGTTTCCCTTCACTGCCAAAAAAGGTGAATGCTTACTATGGTGATATCTAACAGGCATTAGCTAGACCCCTATAAAATCTTAACGGAGACATGGCACTGTAGTTTTACTAGGAGGGAAATGAGATGCAGTCTTCAAAGGGCAGGGAAATACTGTTGACTTCATATAGCTACCTCGCAGTAAAATTATAGCGCCTTGTCTCCACTTGGATTTTCCTGCAGACGACCTAATGCATATCATCCCAACAGCACTCACTTTTTTTGCACTGAAGCCTGTGCTGTTTTGATTGAGGAGCCTAACTAAGGATTTAAGTTTCTCGTTTTAGGCACCCGGATTAAAGAGTGTTAACATTAAAGACTGCCGGAACTCATACGGTGCAAATAGAACTCAGGAGACCCGACTCCCAATTCCAGACTTTAACAACCAGACAGTGCGGAACTAGTCACTCACAGGTAATATGTTCTGTTTGTATTCAAACAATGCTCCCATCATCTTTGTGACCGGAACTGCAGATAAAGTAGCATGACCTTTAAATTGCACTAATTAGCCTGAAGAGATATTTAATATGCAGTCTGCAGCCTTTTGTATAAATTTTGCATTAAAGCAAAAAAAAAATCCACTTTCTTTTTCCAAAAGAGGACAAGAATTTAGGCAGAAAGAGATATGGTAATCCATACCCTTACACTAACTCATTTAAAATAATAACATACTTTAAAAGACCATCACAATTTTCTATTCTTAGCCCATGTCTTTGAACAGAACAATAGAGCATGCGGGCTCCTGTCCCCGGTAGAGATTGGCACAGCACCATCTAGTCACATTACATTTGCATTTACAACTCTGAATGAAATTTTATGTGATAACAATGGAAAAACTTGGTAATTTACAAAATAAGAAAGTGGCTTCATCAAAGTGCAAGCAAAGCTTGATATTCTCTAGTGTATCTGCCACTTATTGAGTGTTGACACTTATTAGCTGGAAAATTGTGATGGATTGTTTTAGATAAAAGGACAGAACTTCCAAAGAGTCTTGCTTTTTCTTTTTGTAAAAAAGGAAAAACAATGTTAAATTGATCCTGATTTCACCCAGTGCTAAGGATGAGGTTATGATAGACAACACTAATTGCAACTCATTTTATTTATTATTACAAATTCTTGTTACAGATTAAGATTTCCATGAATTAAGGAGGGAGTTTTTTGCAAATAAAGTTTTTCTGAGGCTGGAGTAGTCACTGTCATTTTTCTTAATAATTCCTGATGTTTTCCATATAGTTTATGGCCAAACAAAATTAAAAGCTGCATGTTTATATCACATCAGCTGAGGTTCTGATGGAACCAGGAGTGGGTGGTGTAGGAGATCAGCTAAATGATCATATGCATCGTGTAGGAGGTCAGCTAAATGATCATATTAGGCCTGTCTGACGTTAGAGCAGGGACAGATTACCAAAGGGGCTTTAGAGGCTTAAGGCCCAGGCCTCAGCAAAATGGGGGCCCCAGGCTCCAGCCCCTAAAACCCCTGGATAATCTGGAGACGACTCCGCTCAGCGCTGGCAGGGCAGGAGCGCAGAGAGCATTCCTGCCCAGCCAGCGCTATGCAGAGAGGAGGGGTCTGCACTCCGGCCCAAGCTGGGTGGTCCGGCCCAGCACTCCTCTCCAGGGCCTGCGGCCCTGGGGGGCTGAGGGGGCCTGGTGCTGTGCCACATACCATCCACCCCTCCAACAGGGCAGGGGACCCCATAGGGGGGGTCCTGCAGTGGGGAAAAGCCTGGGGCCCCCGGACGAGTTAATCCAGCCCTACCTTAGAGTCTATGGATTTGACTAAGTGCAGTAATAAAACACACAAATCTGGGGCTAATGCAAAGACAGCAAATGCATTCCTGCGGAGACATTGCTCCCCAGCCTCCTCTTCTGGATAACTGAAAGAGTGGAGTTCCAAAGGGATAGCCGTGTTAGTCTATTGCAGAAAAACAGAGTCCTTTGGCACTTTCAAAGACTAAAAGATTCATTTATCGCATGAGCTTTCGTGGGAGAAAATCCCATTTCATCAGATGCTCTGAAGGTGGGAAACCCACAGAATGGGAGGAAATTAAATGCAGGGGAAGGTATGACATAGGATCAGGTCAGGCTATAACAGCAAATCAAAATAGATTTTAGGATTAAAACACTGGGGAACAGCACATCCACCCCGGGCTGGCTGGTCCGGCCCAGCGTACCACTCTCCAGAGTCTGTGGCCCTGGGGGGCTGCGGGCACCTGGTGCCGTGCCACGTTCCATCCGCCCCTCTGGCAGGGTGGGGGACCTCATGCGGGGGGTCCCGTGGTGGGAGAAAGCCTGGGGGCCCCAGACAGGTTAATCCGGCCCTGCCTTAGAGTCTCTGGATTTGACCAAGTGCTGTAATAAAACAGTCAAATCTAGGACTAATGCAAAGACAGCGGAGATGTTACTCTCCAGCCTCCTCTTCTGGTTAACTGAAAGAGTGGAGTTGATGAGCTTTGAAAAACTCTTGTTTCACTTTGGCAGACAGAATGTCAAATCTAGCACCGGCTTTTACAGGTTAGAGGAGTCAGCAAAAGGGAGGAAAAATAAACTACCCCCCTCCGCCAAAGAAACCCTCAGAAACAAAAGGAAAATTTAACCCAGGTATTTTGGACATTGCAGCTGTTCCCCACTGAGAAGAAAATCCTCTCTTTCACCATTCCTTCATGCATTCGACCACATCCTTTAGAACAGCTGCAATGTGGTATTTTTGACACATGCAGAGAATTCTCTTAACATGATTTGTACCATGAGACAAGACCATCCACACTCTGCTTTAGGAAGTTAATGAAATCTGCCCAAGAGAAAGGCTGAGGAATTATTGTCCTTCAAGTATGTTGTATTTACTCTTAAAAGAGGTTTCCTTTTCAGAGTAGTATGTGGGCAGGAATGACTTTGAAACTAAGGTCTGTGGGCCAGATTTACAAAGGAAGTTGCAGATCTATGTTTTTGTAAGTCTCACTTGGCACCTAAGTGGGTTAGGCACCTAACTTCTATTGGCTTTCAACAGGAGTTAGACAACTAATCTGTTTAGGCACTTCGGAAAATCCCACTAGCCACCAATCTGCCTCCATAGATTCCCAAATCTGTGGTTCCCAACTTTTTCAGTAACACGACACACTTCAATGAGACAAACAATTCCACAACACACCCACTTTTTTCAGCTGAACTGATTGATCATAAACATCACATTTACTTTCATTTACTCTGGTTACGGTCTTATTAGAGAGGTTTGCAATATGGTGCATACAGCAAGCTAAAGGAGGGTCAAATGCATTAGTATTTCAGATCCACTGGAAAAAAAAATAGATGTCACCTCAATTTTGCTTTTTGGCCACCTGCATTTAGAACGTTCAAGTTTTAGAATCGAAAGACTGATACCTCGCTTTTAATTCGATGACTGATCTTTACAAGTTTTATGAGTTGTAATTTTGGTCGGATAGAATATGAAGATGAATCAGTGTTTGTTTTACATTGATTTTCATTACCTTTGTACAAAATTCCACAGCACACTTGGACAGTTCTCGTGGCACACTGGATGAAAGCCACTGGTCTAAATATCTTATAGCTCTCCCCATAGGACTGGCTAAACAGGACACCAATCTCTCTCACAACTGGCAAAGAAAGATCCCTTCTTGAACAACCTTTTCAGAAAGACACTATTATGCTCTGAGCCTATTTAAATCTCTGTGTTGTTAAATAAACACATATTTGATTTCACTATAAACATAGCCAAGGGCTGTGTGTTAAGTGGAGCAGTGGGCTGAGGTAGAACGGTTAAACTGAGGTCTTACTGTTTCTTTGGATGCACCGCATCTGTGAATATTGCAAGTGTCCAGCAGACCAGGGGCTGGACACTTCAGGAATGTGCTCAGAGGGTTCAAGAGTTGGGTAGCCAATTGCTAACCTGTAAAGTAACAGTGTGGCCTAGAAAGCCTAGAGGGGAGTGCTTGTATTGACTGTGGCAGATATAGATGAGACTAAGGATAAGTGATAGTGAGGTGTCATGTATTCAGTTTCCATTCAGGTCATCCTTCCTATTACTATTTCCCCATCTGCAAAATGGGGACCCTACCTACCTTCCAGAAGTATTGTGAAAACTAAAGGTTTGCAAAGTGCTTTGAGATCTTCACAGAGGAGGAGCTATAGATCTATCCAGCTACAGCTTAAAAAAAAAATGCTAACAGCAGCTGAAAATTTAACATTCTTAATTTATTGATCTCTATAGAATGGTATCATGGGTCCCCAGCTGCAACTGAAGATGCTATTTCAATTCATTGGTATACCTGTCAGCACAGAAACCAAGCAAATCAAAAAATGAGACACCCTTCAGAAAAACTTAATAGGAATACAAATGTGCCGAAAAAGAATTACAATCAGGTCCACACTGAAACATCTAGCTACTCCACTCTATGTTTAGAGAAAATGACTTATTGTGATAACACAATAAGCATGATATGAGCCAATAAGTCACTGAAGAAGTTGCCGTTTAGGAGATAATTTTAAAATATACAGCTCTGCAGTTGTCTGGAAGTATGTAATGGATTTTTTTAATGCAACTGACACCCAGTACTTCATGTAGGCTGAGAGAGATTTCACATTTATTTCAAACTCATTATCCTAAATAAATCATAACCTTTCATGCTGCTTAGTTATCTGAATACGATCAGACTACGCATATAAAATAAAGGAGCCAGTCCAACCCTCCAAAAACCCAACCGTTTTTTCTCCTTATTTTGATTAGAACTTTGCACCTGGATTACATAAATCCTGCTGAAATTTTTCTGCGACTCAGAGCAACATTCTCTTCCCCTGTGGAAGGGCAGATCGAGCCTTTCAGCATAGCCTGAGCAAGGGTTGGCTAGCAAGCTGCTCCAAGCCAAGAGCCGGCTTGGAAATCAGTATGACTCAGACGTAGTCTTGCCAAACCCAAGCATTTAAAAATCATGAGCCAGCCTCATAAAATCATAAGAATGGCTTAAAAGTCAACAATAATGCATTGGGGTTCTTGTATTTGCTGCCTGGTATTGGAGCCTTTAAGGGCTACGCTTTCCAGATTTTCTCTTCAGCCATGAGGGCTAGGATCTTAATTTTTTTAAATGCCAGCTGAGATTCTTCTGTACAGCTCTAGGGTATTCACTCTGTTCTTGTACCAGTTGCTCTGACTGCCACCACAAGCTGTCACACAAAAGAACAGAGCTGTTTTGCTTGTTTGTTTGAGTATTTTTTAAACACTGATCCAGCAAATATCTATCTGGTCCTTTTCACCATCTGCTGCAACTGTCAGTCATGGAAAGAACTCTGGGCACCTGGGGAGAGCAATATTGAAATGCCTTTTAGCGGATGTCTTCACTGCACAGTGAACCTGAGTTAGCTACTAGAGCTGGGTGGAGAAAGAGAATTCCTTGTCACGGAAGATTTTAATATTTCAAAATTTGGTTTTATTCCAATTTGGAACAAAAACCAACATTTTCAAGTTCTCCGTGAAAGTGAGCAGAGCCCCAGCTCTGGGGCAATCCACCTGGCTGGTGGGTTGCTTTAACCCAATGAACTCTGCAAATCCCGACACCGGCTCCCAACACCAAAACAGTCTGGCAGGCAGACTTCCTCGGAGCTTGGTGGGCACGCTGGCAGGAAACCAGTTAGGAATTTTTCCATCAGCACAGAGTTGAAATTGAACCATCGTTACAAAACTTTTGGGTTTTTTCCACGACGTGGCAAACACCAATGAAAACTTCAGACAAAACATTTTTCTGACCAACTCTGTCTACATTTGAGCTACACCTCTTAACTTAGTCTAGCTCAAGTTAGAGCAGCCATGCTATGAAGTGACTCTTAAGCTGCTGGGTCTTACTGGGCACTGTACTCACTCTATGTAGCATTGAGACTTCTAGGGACACATCCTCGGACTGTTAACACTACATGTAGCTGAATTTCACAATGAATTGTGGGAGTTCTTGTCTGTCCTTTCTAGTCACACAGGCTGTGTCTACACTGGTAAATTAAGTTGACTTAAGCTTGCTGCATCTACACTACAGTTTCCTTAAGTCGACTTAAGCAGCTTAATTTTAATTAAGTTGACTTTATAACACCACCTTTCAACTAGACTTAAGGCTTAAGTCGACTCCCTAGGTACAATGGGGCAAAGGCTGAGCCCCCTGGCATTGGGCATGGGGTGCCCTCCCTGCCCCTGTGGACCTCCCCTAGGTCCCCCTAAGCCCCTAGAAGTCAACCTAGGTGTCCAGTGTGGATGCTCTAGGTCGACTTTTTAAGTTCCCCTTTAAGTCGACTTTATTTTTAAGTGTAGACACACTAAGTCGACTTAAAATTACAAGTGTAGACATAGCCACAGAGGGAACTTTGAGAAGACACTGGAGGAGAAGAGCCGAGTAGCACTCAAGTGGTGCTAGCCTGCATCCACACTACACAGTTGTGTTAGCAGCTGATGAATTGTGCTGACTCTGCCTTTAGGCTGTTTTCTCTCTCAGGCCAGCAAGCTCAAGGTAAAAGTACCACCTGAGCTAGGAAGGCTTATGTGTGGACAGGAGGCATATTAGGGACAACACACGTTATAACTTGAGTTAACTTTGTCATGAATATAGTCTTAGAGGGGAAAGACACTCTCTAGTATCACAAAACCAAGAAAACAAACTGCCTGCATTGCCTAGAGCCTGAGGCAAATAGTGAGAGGGATCAAACAGCTGTGGTTCCAGATCCTGGCAGAGCATCTAAATTGCTTTCCAAAAAGCCAGAGAGAGACACTGAAGTGTTCAGAATGCATGTAGCTAATCCAAATCCATCAAAAGGTTAAACATGCAAAACATCTGAAAAAATAATCATCCATATACCAATTCAGACCTCTGCAGAGCTCATCTCTGTACTTGATGCATCTGGTTTACAGAAAACCATGGAAGCGTTTGCTTAGCTTTATTAATCTATGCACAGAAGGAACTAGTGAAGCCCGAATTAACACCTGCTCCCAAAGCAGTGTTAGGCACACGAGTTTCTAAATCCATGGCACAGACCCCTGCTCACACCCCCATTCTGAGGTGCACTTAAACCCATGGATATCATGGGGCTATTCTCATCAGCTCAGAGTCTGCAGGACTACTCAGGCAAACTCTGTATGTATCAGTGAAACACATTTCCATGACAACAGGTGTACAGGTGTCAGGGTAAATCTGTTACTGAGAACTGAGAGGGCTGCTGTGGCAAACTCTGACGCAACGTGCATTATCTTTGCTCACGAGCTGCAATGCAGGTTTCTTGAATAAAAGCCTGTGGGGAAAGAGGCAGCAGTAGAAAGAAACAGGGTAGATTCTGACCTCAGTTGCACAGATGTAGATTCTGATTTCAGCCCTATCGCTGTAAATCCAGAGTAATTCCCTGACTTCAGTGGTGAGATTCCAAATTATGACTGGTGTGATGCACATCAGAATTTGTCCCCAAAAGTCAAAACACATATGAGGGAGATGACTCCCATCTTGGCCAACACGCCGGCTACGTAACTGGGTGCTCCAGAGCTAAAACACAAGCTGCTACAGAGCCGGAAAGCCTAAAATCCCTGGGTTTGTGCAGTAACGGACTCATCTCCTCTGTGGGTTGGACATCGAGAGGACCTGTCACACACTCACTGGGGTTACAGAATACAAGTGAGAGAGATTAAAGGGAGGTTGAGGAGATATGCAGGAGTCCTTGTTAGCTATCATCAATCCCTTCTCCTTCTTACTGGGTGCAAGGAGAGAGACACTCTGCTATGGTACATAAGCTATGGAACATTGGCTACCTGTGACGTTGTCTG
The DNA here is from genome assembly GCA_007922175.1 of Pelusios castaneus. Lineage (NCBI taxonomy): Eukaryota > Metazoa > Chordata > Testudines > Pelomedusidae > Pelusios > Pelusios castaneus. The sequence continues at coordinate 15,772,813 of ML685771.1, forward strand.
GATTTTGGGGACCATTTATGATACTGTTTCATATCTAGATACCCTGTATTTGAGGGGCCTCTGAATTTAATTAGACTACAACTCCCATCATGCCTTGGGGGTGGGGGGACAGGGAGGAGACTCTCTCTCTCTCTCTCCTCCAGAGGAGACAGGAGATCTGGTGATGGATTGCATTTTGGGAGAGAGCACATGGTCCATGCTGGAACTCGCTGGTGACTGCTCCTGGGGATTCCAAGGCTGCTGCTAAGAGCCTGCAAGTGGTTGTTTGAGCAGGGAGCTTCAGAGGCTGTTGGCACTGCTCAACCCAAAGCAGGGACAGAGCCTGGAGCTGGCTGAATTGGGCCTTCAGTAAAGGTGGTGTGAGTGCCCCCACCGCCACAACCATTTTGGAGCATGGCTTGTAAAGGAAGGGACTCTGCAGAAAGACTGACTGGACCTGAGAAGAGGCAGAGTGGTGGTCCCTTTGAACCAGGACTATTGACCTTTGGTTGAGCCCTCTCCAAATCTTCAGCATGGTACTGTGACTGAACTGGTACACTGAACCAGCAGAGCACTGTTTCATCTCCTTCATCAGACCTTCAAGCGAGCCCAGACAAGCCAGGGGTCACGGTTCTGAACTCTGGGGGAGAGTGCACTCCAGAGGTGAGGTAATAGCGGCAGTATAAATGCTAGTTAGATAAGTTTCCTTTATTGCTGTATTCTGGGTGTTAATTGATTTATTCACCTGCCCCTGTGTATTTAAAAAAGTAGCGATAATTAATTTCATCCTTTTGACAAGTTTTCTTTGTTAAGCAAAGGTTTGTTAACTAGATTTTAAGCTGATTGAATGTATTGTATATACAATTAGTATTTTTTAATGAGACCCATGCCACAGATTACTCTTATTAGCATGGGTTTAATCCTGGAGGCTCCAAGCCACGCCAATGAGTGTGTATAGCAGGGGTGTTAAAAGTGCGGCCCGTGGGCCAAACCTCTTCCATCTGGCCCATGACTGTGCTCTATGGGACCACACTCTCCCTCTAACAGAGAGAGAGAGAGTGGTCTTGAAAATCCCGTGCGCCACAGTGCTGTGAAAATGTCAGGTCTCGCAACATCGCAGAGCACTGAGTATGAGAGACTGCTCTCTGTGAGACCACACGGTCTCCCTAACAGAGAGAGAGAGAGAGAGGGTATGGTATCACAGAGCGCAGTCTCACATACATTGGGCTCCGCAATGCTGCAAGAATGCCCTAGTCTTTCCATTTATGGTATGTACAGCCCACTTGATGTACATTTAAGTCAAAGCTGGCCCACCATTGCAAATGAGTTTGACACCCCTGGTGTACAGGATCCAGCCAGGTGGAGGCACCTCCAATTTTAAATTTCTCTAAGAACAAAGGGACTGCACTAGGGGGGTGGATAGAGGATTCCCACTTAATCCAACATCACCACTGGGATATTCAGGATCTCCTTTTTGTCATTAAACTTACACGCCTGTGCAAACACGAGTGTTGCCTGCTCCCAAGTAACCCAGGGAGGAAAAGGATGGGGTTACACATAGCTGCAATAATCCATGTGAGATATGCCATATTTGGTAACAATAGGAAGGTTATAATTTGTTAGGAATGGTTATATTGTTTTGTGTCTCGGTATCATATCTGTATTAGAAGTTATGAATATGTTTGTTATATCTGTATTCCAATTAATGTGCTTCTGGGAAACATCCCAGACAGGATGTCTGCAGCTATTGTCTCCTTAATGGCCCATTAAGGGAACCCCGAGTAGAATGGGCCAAGAGAGAAACCTGTTGAGCCACCAGGACTTGTCCCTGTGACTCTGCCCATGTGACTCAACTCCATTTTGTTTTGTAAAATACCACACAGCATAGGGAAGGCCAGAGGTGATAAAAGCAGCTGCACCCAATTCCATTTTGTCTTCAGCCAACACCTACCTCTGGATCTATTCATCTGCAACTGAACAAAGGGCTGAGACCCACCCAGGCACTGGGTGCGCACTAGAGGAACCATAAAAGCTTGCAAACTCCAAATTCTTCCAAGGACTTGCTTTACATGGACTCTCAATCATTGTATGTATGTGATTAGCTTTAACCCTTTAACATCTCATATTTTGTTTCTTTTCTTTTTTAATAAATCTTTAGTTTTAGTCACTAAAAGATTGGCTGGTAGCGTGGTATTGGGTAAGATCCAAACCCATCTTGTTCTGTGTAATGTGGCTGGCTCTTTGGGGTCAGGAGAAACCTTTCTGAGAAAAGAACTTGGAGTTTTAAGCAACATGTCTCTTTACTAAACCCAGTGGCTGTTTGGGAACCAGGGGCTGAAATGCGGTAAAAGGGGGCTGTTTGTACGTTGTGGTGCTTCTTGATAACCGGTATGTAGAATCAGAAGCATGGTTTGTTACTGATCGGGAGTCTGGGTTCAGTGCTACCCATAAGTGTTTAGAGAGTTTGGGTCTCATTTTTTGCAGCTTGCCCTGATCTTTGCATATTGAGGTGGTTATCCCAGGAGGCCCAGGTCACAGTCCACACCCAGTGAGAGGATTCATAGTTGCATGCGGTTAAATGAATGAGGTCTAATAATGTACAGTATACCATAAAATGGGCTTTTCTATTGTGGTATTGCTCACATGAAGTGCATGAGATACCCCAAAGGCTACATCTACAATACGAGCGAGGGGTGTGATTCTTCTGCTTGTACACACATACTCACACTCACTCTCTTCAAGCTGTCACCATTTTAAATAGCAACGTAACTGCAGTTGCACAGGTAGCAGCAACAGAGGCATAGCTGAGCCGTGCTGAATACTCATCAGCTTCAAATGGGTTTCTACTCCGCATGCCTCTGCGGCTGCTACCGCAATAGCAACACACTACCAAAGAGTGTTAGCTGCACCTGCGTGTGAACTACCCTGCTCTGTCAGGTCTGTCCAACTCCTACTGATGTCAGTGAGAATTTTAATTGGATGAAGATTGGCCAAATTGGCCCACAATATCATGGAATATGGACTCAATCCAGCTCCAATTTAAATCAGTGGAAAGTTCTCATTTAAATTAGATAATTCTTCAAATGTCTATCCAACAATTCTCTCTAATCAGATTGAAAGTAACATAATAATGGTTTGAAACCAAATGTAAATGGGTGGCACAAACAACAAAACAATGTAATAAATATTAGAGAGAGAAATAAATAGAGCAAAATAAAGAAGGATGTAAAGGGAGCCAAGACAAGGCCCCAACTTTTAAATTATAAGAGGTAAGAAATCCACCAGCTGTGCAGAATAAAAGAATATGCTTTAGTTCTTTATTATTTAGCAGAAGCTGCAATTGCAGAGTTCATTCAGCAAACAGAATAATGCAGAAACTCTTAGCTCCAAGCACAAAAGGAATAATAAAATATCAAAATAACAAAGTTACAAGACAACTAAAGATAAAAGTTGATGACAGTAGGTGTTCGACCCCCTTTCATTTGGCAGAATTATCAAAGAAGTATAAGGATATCAAAAATAATGAACACATAACTAGCTCTGTCAAAAAAAAAAACGGAAGGGAAAACCTTTATTTTGTTACCAAATGTAATATCGTGTCCATTGCTAATTTCTGTAGATTTGTGTTCCATAATGGGCAATGTGGAAGGAGGAACACTTATTTCAATGTTCATTTTAATAGTGTGGCTTCACGTTGACATACATCTCTTAGGACACAAGGCACTGCACTGTGTCAGAAAGGTATTAAGTTTCTAGTCCTGCCTTGTATACAAGAAAGTGTGGGGAGGCAGAAACACTACTCCTAGCCAATGGATACATTAGTTATTGTTAGTGTTGTCAACTTTGAGTAATAATGATGGAATATAAGTGCAAGATGCAGTCAAACCAAATGCCATTGGCGAGAAGAGTGAAGTGCAGCAATGACTGTGTCTGATCAAAAGGCTGGTAATGGGTTTTGCAAGAGCTTGCTCCCTGCGACGGGGTATACATACCCTGCACTGGTAACAAAGGGGTTAAGCCAACATTCCTAGCAGCAGAAGCCAATCCCCATATTTCCCTCCTCCCTTCTCCCACTAAGCATGTTGCTGTAGTATAAAGGGGAGCAGCCCAGCTCACTGGGGCAGGACACTGAGCAGGAAGGACCCATGCTGGAGGCTCCAGCCAGGAAGTCAGAAGGTCCTGTCAATGCTCCATGGAAGCCAGGCCCACAGGCTGCTACTCTCACCTCCAAGAGCAGAGACCCCAGAGATGCCTAGACAAGACTTCCAGAATAGGGGTAGGATTACCAGATGGCCCAAGAAGGAGCAGTGTGTTTCAGCTGGATCCCAGCTGCACCAGTGACACTCAAGAGTCACTGACAAGTCCCTGGGCCAGGATCCAATGGAATTGGGAGGGGCCGGGTCTCCCTACCCAGTCGCTGCCCTTCCCTTCCTCCCATGGCAGTGGACCCCTTGACTAGCTGCTTGGCCAGCTGACCCTGAAGTTCAGGGCCACTACTGACTCAGGCCACGAGGCTACCAGAACCTGAATCTAAGGGCCACTACTGACTCTGGCCACCAGGCCATCCAGCTGAGAATCTTAGGTCTGCTATGAGCTCTGGCCCCTAGGCCATCCCACTCAGAGAACATAAACAACAAGGCAGGCCAGGCCATGGGTCCCCAAGGCCCTTACCCTGCCTCCTATGGGAATAGGATATACGTGCTCAGTGACAGACCCCATGATATTATCAGAAAACTCTATCGAGAGAAATTCCAGATCATTGCCATTCTGAATGGTCTCTTTCTAGTCAATGCATAAAATAAACCCTCTGATAATGGTATTTTTTACTCAAGCCAAGACCATACATGTTCCTGAGAAAGTATCGATGGAGTAAACAACTGTAGTTGGACAGTGTTTCCACAGGGATGTTTGCTGTACTCAATTTCAGTACAGATTGCTTCCTGCTGGAGCCCAACACGTCGCCTGGAACTTCATCTCTTTGGGATTCAGCTCTAATCCTAAAAAAATTCTATATGAGCCGCAATACGGAAATTAGTACATGAGGCAAATGGAAAGGGTCTCCATAGACCCATTGTTCCACCGAACTTCCTTTATGGGTCATTTCCGTTTGGATTGCTGTCCCGCAAAGCAATCATCTTCCAAAAATGAGCCTTCTTATTAGTCTGTTTAGCTTAGGAGAGATCACATGAATTGTCATCTGTTTCACTGAACTCTACTCTCGACAGTTCTAATATTAGTTAGATAAGTACATTTAGATGACATAGCCTTGCTTTGTTTCAATTAGCAATGCATTTGTGCAGTGTTTGTTTCCTAACAAATTAGAGCACACATTTTGTTTGCTACATACTTCTCCCATACCCTCTGGCAAACAGCTGTTGAAGTTCTGTCTCGCCATTTGATTAGAGTGAGCAAGTGTGTGGGTGGTGTAAGAGAGAATGAGAGAGAGCAGATTGGGACAGTACTCCTCTAAAACATCATGAATAAACCCAATAGCTAGTAGAACATCTTCAGAGTGTCTGTCCCACCAAATCTCATCAAGAAGAATGAACAAAGAGTGCCAAGGAAAGTGCCTTTGGATCTTTTCATCAGTAATAATGTCAAATCCATTTCTTCCTTATCTTCTCATGTCAGATGTTGCAGAAGAAAATGGTGGTGAGACATTTGACATTTCCTAGAATATCTTTGATATTATGACCAAACTCTGCACCTACTGCTTTTTTCTCCAGAGCAAATGATCTTTGGAGCTCAGATGCACATCACTGTATGAATGTGAGTGTTTATGTAGCTTTTTACACACACACATGCTCTCACTTTCTAAAATACAGTGATGAATAGCTAGAGTGACCATATTTCCATAAACTGAAAACTGGACATGTGGGGCTGGTCTGAACCACCTGGCATCTCTGTGTTGTCCATCACGTCCACATGAATGTTCTTCCATGCCTCCAGTTGAGCCAAGTAGCAGAGATGGGGGCAGAGTGGAAGAGAACTGGGCTGGGCTGGGCTCTGGGCAGCAAAGCAGGGTGTGAATGTGTAAGTGAGAGTACTTTTAGAGCCAGGAGGTGAAGATATTGGCGTATTATCCAGCTAACAGGTGGGATAGCAGATAGGCAGGAAGGAAGCTCCAGGTAGCAGGAGGGACCAAGAGACGAAGAACAGCACTGGGAAAGTGGGAGGAGGCCAGAAATCAGAGCCACCATTTCAGATTTTGGTGGGAGAAGGTGACTCCTGGCCAGTCAGAGGGAAAGGGAAGTAGTAAGTGACGGAGTATGGAGTCACTTCTGACCAGTGGTATGAAACTGGGAGGAGGAGGGTGCTCCCACTACCCTCCTTTATTGGCGCTCCTGCCAGGATGTGGTAGAAGCAGGTAACTGGAAGCAGACTAGGGAAGAAAAGAAGCTGGTTGCAGTGGGAGGGGGCTAAAGAGAATTCAGGAGACAGGCCCTGAAGGATGGTGGGTGGGAAAGACACAAGGCTGGGGTGGGAGGTCCAGGGACTGCTCAGAGGTTGCCAGGGAGGCCATGCCATGGTTGGTACCCGAGCACAAGTAGATGCTGAGGGAACAAATCAGGCACTTACCTGCTAGGTTGCCCAGTAGGGCTCAGGGTCCATGAGTTGCAGCTCCATGGCCCAGCTGAAGAAGAGTCTGAAACAGGGCAAGCCTTGACTGAGCTGCCCTCTGACTGGGCTGCAGAGTGATCACATGACACCTCATCACTCCCTGATTGAAGGAGCCGGGCAGGACTGAATGAGACACATTGGCCAAGCTCCTGTTCCCCCTCCAAACATGACCATTCGCTCCCCTCAATGTTCCTCTCTGCCTCCCCAAGCATGGTGTGCCCCACCTTTATGGCACAACTGAGTATTTTTCCTGTTTGCTCATACCAACTCATGAATTATCAAGAGCAAATGGGAAAAAGGAGCCCAGTTGTGCCAAAAAGTCAGAGCAATGCATAAAAAACGGGATTGTCCCAGCCAAAATAGGACATATGAACATCCTACGCATAGCTGAACTCCAAAGATTGCATTATACACACACACAACTCACTGAACCATAACATCCTACTCCAAAAATAGCTACTGACGTTTATAGGCATTCACTGATACAAGCGGCATCTTGTCACCCATTTTATCTCAAGGGCAAGTGTAATATCATTACATACTATGCACTTGAATCGCCAAAAGGAGAGCAGGCATCAGTCTGGCAGTTGGCCATAAAACTTTACCAAATAAATCCATGAAATGAGTCCATTCTACACCCTATATAAAGTAGGGCATTCCCTGGAAGCAAAGCACAGCACCCTCATCTGTGTGCTACTCCAAGAGCTAATACTTTATTCTAGATAGATGCAGTCAAAGAAAAAAAAAAAGAGTCCAGAAAAGAAAAGAAGAATGGCATCTTGGACTGTCAGGATGTGAACTGGAAAATGTGCAGAGCTGGCTCAGACATTGCTGAAGAAAGGAAAGTACAGTTTGCCTGCATTTCAAATGGAAGGGAGCACAGGCAAGAGTGGAAAGCCATTGCAGCTCAACATAGAATCTGGTTCCTGACCATGGATACTTATTGTACATGAGAAGAAAATGATCCAAAGTGGAAACTCAACAAAGTTAGCAAGAAGCTTAAACAAAAGAGTTGGAGAAGATCTCTTTAGAAGAGCTAAAAAAAAAAAAAAATTCTAATCAATGGTAGAAGCACACTACAAGCAAAATTCAAGATTGTGCAAAAGGTCTGTGTGGTGATTGTCCGCTGAAAACTGAACTGAGACTACCAAAGCATTTCACACAGGACCCAAAACAGCTACCAGATGGCAACAAGAAAACTTCATGGATTCAGACCAGTAAATTAAAGATGAAAAGCTCCATATAACAATAGCAATCCTCAGAACCAAACCCCTTCCCTTTCCTTAATAATCCTGCATCACTCACCAACCATGCACTGTCTTAATAGCAGGAAAGTAATCCTTCTGGGGTTACTGCCCAGAAGTCCCAAATATGGCAAACTCATCTCACCATCTCTGTGCAGAAGAATAAATGGATCCAAATCTGACATCAGAAATGGCAACAATCAAAAACCAATAGGGAATCAATTCTATCAATCCACTGGCTCCATGAAAGACATGACTGTTACTGTTCTTAGACAGGCTAATTCTAAATCAAAACTTCAAAGAGAAACCAGAGTCAGAATTCACATGCAAATTTGATACCATCAACTTGGGTTTGAATAGGGACATGAATTGGCTTTCTCATTACAAACATTAGTCTTTAAAAGTGCCAGAGGACTCTTCCTTTGTTTTTCGTTACAAAGAGCCTCGCCACTTTCTGATATGTTGTTCCACCCTGTTTGAATCTATACAACTTGTTTGATTTGCTGAAGTAATCTGACCTGATGCAGTGAAATATAATCACAGGATTTATCTTTCCTCCCATACTGTAAGTTTTTTCCATTTTTTAGTATCTGATAAAGTGGGATTGCACCCACGAAAAGCTCATGCGATAAATAAATTTGTTAGTCTTTAATAATGCCACAGGAGTCCTTGCATGTTTTCCTGAACTAGACTCACACAACTCCCCCTTTGGAATTTGTCGTCCTCATCATCTTGCTTACATTCCACAACAAATTACAGAGCTTGAAGTGGAATGTGCTAATCCCATAATTATCACTGCAATAACCAGGGAGTTTAATGATCTTGATCATTCTCTGTTCAGTGGGACTGGATTTGGAAAGCATTTATTATGCTGTTCAAATCAGACCTTCTCTGTAAGTGAGAATTACAACAATGTGCATCAGGCCTAGTTCGCCAAACTGATGCTTTACATTTGCTGCAGGCCTACCTTCGGGCTAGCTATCATATTATTAAATGGGGATACCACAACCAGTAACTCATCAGCTACATATTAATTCAGGTAAGACTACAGGGGAAGTAAAGGGCAAAATAAAACATTTCAGGTTTGAAATTTTGTATACTGAGTGCCTAAGCAGCTTAAAATCATCAGCTGAAATAGGTTAACTAAAAACCTGTGCTCAATCGAGACCCTTCTTTACTAGTGCTTGGCCAGGAATCACTAGCTATACATTAGCATTTCTAATCATCAGTCTTCAGCTGGAACAAATGCACCACCACCTACATGATGTAGGAAGCTTTCTAATTCTAAAGACATTCAACCAAAAATAGACTAAGGCTTTTGCGCCATAGACCCATACTCAGGAGCCCGGTTCCTTTCGCTATGTGATTGTGTCAGAACCTCACCCTTCATTAGAAAAAGCTTCTAAACCTCATGGATGCAAAGAAAACCTTGAAAATTTGAGACAAGGGTAACGAGTGCATTGATGCCTGCCTGAGACCACAAATGGACTGAACAGCACTAAGAGGTGTGATTTGCACTATGCATCTGAGGGTGCAGACATACCTTCAATGGGATATTCGTTCCAGGGCAGGCATGACGCCAACATTCCCCTCAGCCAAGCACTCAGTGTGTGACTAGAGTAGGAGTGTGTAGCAGGCCTCTCATGTATGCCCAGCACATACACCCCTGCTACTGAGATGAGTACTTGTGTGGGGGGGAGATATTCTACCACCTCTGTCTTCCTGGGAAGAAGGGACCCTGCAGCTCCTATGGGGAAGGGGCTCCAGCTGCCATAGCTTTGCCTCTCTCGGGTGGAAGATGGACTAGTGGCTGTGATAGTTGACCTTTATTTAAGAAAGCTGAAAGAAACACACAAGCTAACGCACAGCAGCCCTTACCTACAAGAGAGAGAGGTAAGTCCACCCGGCAAAGACAAAGGGAGTCCACCCAGGCAGGATAGTTGCATGGGCCGAGGATTGTTTTGGGTAGGTTTGTGTAGGGCAGGGGTCTGCATCCTCTGGCTCTTCGGTTGCCCCCTTGCAGCTCTGGGCTCCAGGCCCCACTGCCACACGGGGGACCCTATGGGCAGCCTGTGCTAGGCTCTGGGCTCCCCACCACCGGGGAACCCTGTTGGGGGCTCACTCCTGGTTCCAGGCTCCCATCACCTCCCACCAGAGGACCCTGCAGCAGGTGCCCTGGCCCAGTTCCCCTCATCCCCACTAGGAGGCTATACCCATCGTGGCTCTCAAAACACATGGTTACTGAAGGAATTTTTTTAAATGGCTCTTCTTATATTTGGGTTGCAGACCCCTGGTGTAGGGAAAAGAGGCCAACGGGACAGACAGAGAAACCAAGAGAAAGAAGCTCCAGACAGCCTGGATAAGCCCAGTTTGTGACTGTGGGAGAATATCAGGGGGAGGTTTTGGGTAGGGAGCTGGTTAAAGAAAGGGGCTGGGGGCTGGGACGAAGGACACTGGCTCCTGCTGCTGGATTCCTTCTATGTGCAGACTTCATGCATTTTTTTGTAAACAAACAGCATTAAAGATACCATCATCAATTTCTCCTCCTAACTGGAACTACCTAAAAGAATCCAAATTTTTGGCTCGCAGCTCAGGTGAAGAAAGGTAGCACTACATCCTGATTTACAGCTCTGTGCCTCCCAGCAAAGGAGGCGCCGGAGACACTGAGGGGACACATTTTCTTAGAACAATTCTGCAAGAAGAGGCGCCCAAAAACAAGTGGCCATTTCTCAAAGCTGCAGACCTTGTGTTGCATTATAAATAAAGTAATTATTTGTTTACTGTAATGATCATTAAAGACCACACCATTGAATGAGTGAGGAATAGAACTTCAACAACACAGACAAGAGTGATTCCCAGGTGTGCAGCTGGGAGCAGCCATGTTAGATCACCTGTAGGGTACATCTCCCAATTCACACAACATTGACCCGTGCTAGGGAGCGTCTCTAAAAATCACAACCTTCTAAAAACATCTCTCTACATTTACTGTCAGGCCTTCATAATTAAAAGCTTCTTGATTTAAAGACAAAAAACAGACAACAATTCTAAAACTAAGAGGCATTGTTGGCTGGAGCAGAATACCAGATGGATTACATCATATAATCATCCACAACATACACAAGCTGAATACTTAGTCTATGCCCATGTGTTAGACAAAATGAACATACCTACTCACATGTAGTGCTAAAATAAAGTGAGACACTTCTAGCAAGCCTCTAATTATTGTATGATTAAACTGTAGTCCCTATACTGCATTGATCAGGCTTCTTTTAATAGTAGCTATTGGTAGTGAGGTGTCACTACAAATTTTCAAAAGGTAGGTTGAAATCATAATCAATATTTATTCTGCAGACCATCCGGCAGCTGCTATAATCTACTCCATAACTCTTTACAATAAATCACTTGGGTTCCCCCTGTAGTGAACTGTGCTTGAAACCAGCAGCGAAGCTCAGAAAGCACAGCTGTATCGAGGAGAAAGAGAAACTAATAAATGAAAAATTACTAGTGGAAATTGAATCTGCTAGAAGAATGCTCAGCAATAGATTAACATATGCTGCATTTGCAAAAAAAAACAAAAAAAAACAAACAAACAACAAAAAAAAAAACTTTAACCCAAGTCTATATTGAATACTGAAATTGCTGAGTTTTCCTTGGTGTTCTGATGTATTGTAAGCATGCATATTTCATTAAATGCTTATATCCATCTCTCTCTAATACCTTTCCAATTCCTGGACTCCTGTCATTTGGACTTGTATCTGGAGAGGCACTTGAGGCCCAAAAACAAAGAGAAAGAAACTTAAAAAGCAGTACTAAAAACAATGTGCTTTCACTGCCTCGGTCAGTGGCAACTTTCTTTTGAGATATGTAATTGAAAAGCAATACAGAAACACAAAATATTCCATGGGTTATGGAACATTTCAGTGACAACCTCACAGCTCACAATCCAAAACAAAACATTTTCACATACAACTGCAGTTTTCCATCCCATTTTAATCTTTTTTAGAGCAAAGAAATGAGAAAAATCATTTGCATTTCCAAAAAACACTCATTAGTCACACTAACAGAGAATAAACTGGAACTTCAACAGAATACACCACACTGTTTGAGGCAGCTGTCCTTTCCAGAAAGAACATACAAACCATATAGTCATACTTAGTTTTTAAAAGGCAAAAACTAACCCTTAAGCTGCTTTGCAATATTTTAAATTTCTTCAAATACAAAAATGTTCAAAAAAACCAAACAATCCCACTTTAAGTTATAGAGAAAGATGCTAAGGAGCCCATTCAAGAGAGGAATTACTCATTAAAAACAATAATTGCTGGTCAAGAAAAACTCAAATTCCAAAGATGTTTGACCAAAACAAGGGACAATCTTTCTGCAGAAAATTTTTCCATTACCCATTCGGCTCTAAAAAAACATTTATAGTCTACCACTGAACCATAAAACCAAAGGAAGTCTATGCTTAGGTTACATAAGCAATCTTGACATTAATTTAAAACTAATTTGCAGGTACTGACCACTGAATAGAAAATTCTTAATGATCAGCAGCCAGAAATAGCCTGAATCTAGGGACAGTTAAGGTTATTTTAAGGTCCACTCAAACATCCAATGAAAGCAATATTAATTTCTATTATTTATAATTTGCATTGGTAGCACTAAGACCAGGTTCCCATTGTGATCAGTGCTAGAAAACAGAACAAAATGATGCTTCCTGTCTCCAAGAGTTCACAATCTAAGCATAAAACTATACAAACCAGATGCCTAAGACAGACATGAGGAAACCAGGGAACAGTGAGAGGATATTTACTGGTCAGCATGAAAAGCAGCGGTCACAGCACATCGGGTGACTGACTATGCTAAGATTTTTGTAAGCATCAGAGCAGCAAAAAGTTTTAAGGGGGAATTTTGGAGTAGCATAATGAGGTAGGTTTGCAAATATTTGCTGGGAATTCCTCCCATCCATGAGTCAGCATGAAAGAAAGCACAGAGGTACTTGCTGGAATTTTTTTTAAATTAGCAGTGAAAGCTGGCATCATTTGCAGAACAGAGAAGGGAGCGGTCATAAGAGGTGGGAGAATGACCAGGGATAGGCTGTATAGCTTGTTAGACGTGAAGACAAGCAGTTCATGTTTGATGCATTAGAGAAGTGGGAATAATGGACCCGCACAATGAGGAGAGGGAGGTAGTTATGCTGATGATGCAGGAAAAACATCCTTGCAGCAGTGGTTTGAATGGTTCTTAGTGGGGTAAGATTGGATTTGTCGAGGCCAAAGTGATGGTGGTTGCAGAATTTAAGACATGAGAAGATAAAACTGGGTGCGAGTTTTAGCTGGGCCAACGGCAGGAAGATTGGCTTTTTTGAGATGTTACACCAGAGAAAGTGACAGAGTGTGGACACTGTCTGGAGGAGAGAATCCAGAGAGAGGTTGAGATGAAGATGTGCCCAGGTCCAGGGCCTAAACGACAGGAGGGATGGAGGTAAGGTCCACAGTGGTTAGGAAAGTAAGCAGAAAGGCTTTCAGGGGAAGTTTAATCTTTCTTTTGATTTCAGTAGAAATTAGTTGGGGCCCCAACAGGCCCATCACAGTGCACATGTGAATAATTGAGTCAATGTGTGTGTTAGAACCTTGATTCTTATGGCCTACCCATTATATCAACCATTTTTATTGATGGAGAAGGAAATCACATAACAAAAGTGATGTTGATGAAGGGCAAGTGAACATCCTTCCACATTCCAATGCCTTGTCTGCATGGGTGGGGAGGGGAGAAGAGAGAGAGATTCACACTGCAGGAGTTTGAAGGACAACATTAAAACAATGCGTAACTCATGCTGCCTCTCATGCAGTGGATCTACTGTCATTTTCAGATATTCAATTTTAAGAACTTCTTCAATTTTATAAATTCCTCAGTCCCCAATTAGTTCATAAAACAAGGATTCTTCTGTAATTGTTCTGTGGTATCATGTTTGATGGCTTACAACATAACAAGAACAGAGTTTTGAATATAATGGGCATAGTTTAACGATCTGGTACAAGGATTATGTTCAATCTGTATTCAGATCTAAGCATTGTCTCCAGTGCTATTTGTCCAATTAAGCAAGGTTACATAAAACTAATTTGCTCATTAGGAATGTGGAATTTCCCTGAAAACTTTCTTGGCCCTAAATGAGCACCTAAAGGCCTGATCCTTCAAACACACAAGTGCCTAACTTTACTTTCGAGTAGCCTCAGTGAGTCAATGGGACTACTCACATACGTACAGCTAAACGTATACTTAAACTGCTTTGTTGGATCAGGGCCAGAGTGCTCAGCATCTTGCAGGGGCAAAATCTTTCCCTGCTACCCAAGAGCGCCCATAAAGTCTGAGCCTTAACCACAAAAACAGCCAGAAACCTCACTGCAATTCTTCTTTCCTGTTTTGGTGCATAATTTCCTGGCCCAGCATAACTCTGCATCTTTATCAAAGTCAGGCTACTTTGTTTGCCAGAGAATCATTAGACATGGCTCACACAGTGTTTGTCCTCGCAAAGTATCAGCTATAGCAAGGCTTGCAGTGCATTTTTTAGAAGATCACTTTGTTAAAGTAATATCTGTTAACTACAACACATGCATAATACAGTGGCTATACAGATTTAATAAGACTATACAGATATGCCATTTAATGAGCCATAGTGTTAAATGAAAACTACAGGTTTTACAAATGCAAACCTTCCAGCTCAAGGAACTTTATTATTTACTCTCACATTTAGCAGCATACTGCCAAAAAGTACCAGCAGTCTCATTAGGTTGTTTTTATATTTATTTCTCTGCACCTTCAACTTCACTAAAGTAAAATTGCTTGGTTTTCCCAAGACATCCCCTTCATAAAAAAAGAACGAGAAGGAGAAAGATCGGCCCATGCTGCAAAAGCCTGGATCCAGTGTGTAGAGCCCTACGCAGACACAAAAATGTGGACCCAGCTCCAACCTGCACCTGACCAATGTCAATCTCTATCCGATCCACATGCCATGTTTTATGTGCATCCATAACCACACCCGCAACCAAGCTTGGGTTCACAGTCAGCATTTTTGCCTTTGATTGCCTCATTCCCCACACAGGTCCCACTCATTTTTTCCTCTTCTGGTTTGCAGTTTGCATGCTATGCTGTCAATCAGATTTCCTTGGCCACCAGTGAAATCTCTGATTGACAGCATGGCATGCGAACCACAAACAAGAAAAGGAAGAAGTGGGCAGGGAAAGCATGGGGAATGAGCCAATCAAAGGCCAGCATGCTGACTGACTGACAGTGATTGGTGTCTCTGCACACCCCAACCTGCTGTGACTGAGACTCTGATTGGCTGGCAGACCACAATCAGAGCTCAGCTGGGATTGGCTGGAGCGCTTCCTTGTTCCCCTGTGTGCTGCTAACGCAGATCATAGCAGCAACTGCGAGGATTGATCATACAAATAAATCCGCATCTGCAGGCCAATCCGCAACAATGCTCCTGAGGATATCCACACCCACAGATGCGGATCTCTGTGGATCTGCAGCAGATCCCCTTGGATGTGCAGGGCTCTACCAGTGTGAACTTCCCCGAAGTTCAGGGGGTTTTGAAAGACAGCTCAGGAGTTTGAAAAAAGGGTTGTAAAATCGCAGCATAGATATTCAGGGTTGGGCTGAATCCCAGGAACTAAGGCCCTTCCTGCCCCCCCTCCCCATAGGAATCTCAGAGTCCAACATCCTGCTCAGGCCTAAATATCTATGCCACAGTTTTACAGCCCCACATCCCGATTGCCTGAGCCCAAGCCAGCTGACATGAGCCAAAAGGAGTTCTCGTGTGGGCATTTTGTACAGCTGAGCAAAGAGCTGGATCAGAGACCAGGATCTAGCCCATATTATTTTAGTCTTGACCACAAGTTAGTTGCAAACATTTTTCTTGCTCCAACAGTCTGAGCTTGTAAATAGTGAAAGAGAGTAGTAACACCCACCACAGCTGGGTAAACCCTCCAGTCACAGCTGTAACAAGACATACACAAAATAACATCATTGATCAAAACAATGATATTTAGATCAAAATGTCAATTTCAGGCACAGACAGACATAGGGTGGAAGCAGCTGCTCTATCAAGCAGAATTTTCTAATAAACTATTATGAAGACTGACACCTTGGAAGTAATTAAATATTTGAAGGTAATTACTGCAGGAACAACATAAGACGTGTGCATTTTGGGAATGAGGAATTCCCAGTAGCTCCTGTTGATGTGCAACTTTTAATGATTCATAAACAGTTTTGACACCAGTGATTATTTTGATTATTCCATGTTTGCAACTTTCTGAATAAACTAATGGGGGGTAGAGGAAACAAACCTGTTTACAATCTGGAGTGAGTTCCATCATTTTAACTTTTCCTAAATTATGTGGAGCATCCTGGAGAGAGAGGTGCACAGCGCATGACATTGATGATACAAGAGACTCAGATGAGCAGTAGGCATAATTTAGCAAAGGCCTATTCTAAATAAGCATTAAAGCACAAGTAGACTCAGAACAAAAGTATCTGTGTAAAAATGTCATCGTCTTATTAAACAGATCTGTTCCCAGTATGTGTCAGGAGCCATATCATAAAATCATAGGGATGGAAGGGACCTCATGAGGTCATCTAGTCCAACCCCCTGCTAAAAAGCAGGACCACTCCCACTAAATCACCCCAGCCAGGGTTTTGTCTAACGGGGCCTTAAAAATCTCCAAAGATGGAGATTCTACCACCTCCCTAGGTAACCCATTCCAATGCTTCACCACCCTCCTAGTGAGAAAGTTTTTCCTAATATCCAACCTCGACCTCCCCAGCTGTAATTTGAAACCATTGCTCCTTGTTCTGTCCTCTGCTACCATTGAGAACAGCCTAGCTCCCTCCTCTTTGGAGCACCCCTTCAAGTAGTTGAAGGTTGCTATCAAATCTCCCCTCAGTCTTCTCTTCTGTAGACTAAATAAGCCTAGTTCCTTCAGTCTCTCCTCATACGTCATGTGCCCCAGCCCCCTAATCATTTTTGTTACCCTCCACTGGACTCTTTCTAATTTGTCCACATCCTTTCTGTAGTGGGGAGCCCAAAACTGGGCACAGTATTCCAGATGCAGCCTGACCAGTGTCAAATAGAGGGGAATTATCACATCCCTCGATCTGCTGGCAACACTCCTACTGATGCAGCCTAATATGCCATTGGCCTTTTTGGCAACACAGCACACTGTTGGCTCATATTCATCTTCCCGTCCACCATAACCCCCAGGTCCTTTTCTACAGCGCTGCTACTTAGCCGATCGGTCCCCAGCCTGTAGCAGTGCATGGGATTTTTCCGTCCTAAATGTAGGACTTTGCACTTGTCTTTGTTGAACCTCATGAGGTTTCTTTCGGTCCAGTGTTCCAATTTGTCCAAGTCTCCCTAGATCCTGTCCCTGTCCTCCAGAGTATCTACTATTCCCCGCAGCTTAGTGTCATCCGCGAACTTACTAAGCACGCAGTCTATCCCATCATCAAGATCATTAATGAAGATGTTGAACAGAACCGGCCCCACGGGCACTCCACTTGTTACCGGTTGCCAACTAGACATTGAGCCATTGATCCCTACCCGCTGAGCCTGTTGATCTAACCAGTTTTCTATCCACCTTACGGTCCACTCGCCCAACCCATACTTCCTTAACTTGCTGACGAGAATGCTGTGGGAAACCGTATCAAAAGCCTTGCTAATGTCGAGGTATACTACATCAATGGCACTTCCTGCCTCCACAAATCCAGTCATCTCATCATAGAAGGAAATCAGTTTGGTCAGGCACGATTTGCCCTTGGTGAATCCATGTTGACTGCTCCTGATCACTCTATTTTCCTCCAAGTGTTTCAGGATGGATTCTTTGAGGACCTGCTCCATGATTTTCCCAGGGATTGAGGTGAGGCTGACCAGTCTCTAGTTCCCCGGATCCTCCTTTTTCCCTTTCTTGAGGATAGGTACTATCTGCTGACTTTGCTGGTGAAAACAAGCTTTTATTCCAGTTAGCCCTGAATTTGGTTCTACTCCTCTCGCTACAGGAACTTCTGAACCATGATCTAAGATTAGATTACAGAACCTTTTTGATTAAGTAAAGGATGTAGCTTGCTGTTCACATCCCACGTAGAATGGTCAAAGCTGACAGTTCAATGCAGTAGGCTTAATTCCTTTCTCTTTTACACTGGTATCAATCAAGAATAGCCCCCAATCAAGACTTTTGCATGCCACCACTATAAAATGAATGTGAAGGGATAATCAGACCCACAGTCCTTTACCCAAAAACAGGAAATTGTATCTGGAAGTCACTCAGCGAGACTAACAATGGAACCCAACAGTGTCACTTTTACAGGTGCCCTTATTATTTTTTTGTATAATTGTCATGCTGAGCATCTGTAGATAACTTATGAAGTGGTTGCAGTTCATCACAGACAAATGGATTCTTCGGGTTATGATTATACACTGATGAATAAGTTTACCCAGAAAGCATGTCTGTGCTGGTGCCATTTGTGAGATGAATGGCCACACAGGATTCTAGCGTTTCTGCTATGCTGCACACTGTGACTATTCCAGAACTCACAGTAACAGCAGAGACTAAACTCAGATCCTCCAGCTCAACAAAGTACAGATTCTGTTACTGGAGCTAAAGGAGGATCTCCATCATGTATAACACTATTAGCATTTAAGCAATTCTGGTTCCATACAGTCAATGGTAGCAGCGTGCTCATGCACATTGGTATGTTCCTGCACCTTGGGGGAAAAAAAAGTCCACTGCACCAAAATTAGGGAAGGGAGAAAATTAAGGCAAAAGAATCTCTTGGATCACAGTTCAGAGGAATCAGCAGCTCTGCCCATCAGCAGGACAGGAGCCTGGCTTCAGAACTAAGGCTGGACAGGAAACAATTTACCCATCCAACCTGAATTTTTAAGATTTCCAAAAAAAAATTTCCAGTCCTGAATTGGGACAAAATGTCCAAAATATCAGAAATGTTTGCAAACCAAAAATCCAAAACCCATTTCTGATAGAATCACCTGAAACTGCAGTTCAATCATTTCAAAATATTTTGAGGTTGGCCTTTTCATTATAATAAAAAACATAAAAAATAATAAGTTACAACACAAAAGCCATTTTGAACTGAAATGGAACTATTTTCATTTAAAAAAAACAGGACAATTTCAAAAAGTGCTGGGTTTTGGGGGGGGTTTTCCCCCAAAAGGAGGAATTTGTTGAACTTGACTCTTGCCGGTGAACAGTTTTAGTTTCAACAAATGGGCATTTTCTAAAGCAAAAATGTTTTGTCAAAGAATTCATGACCATTGTTACTCAGAAGAGCGGTGCATCCCGAGGACACATGGAGAATCTTAGCTATGTGTCAGTGGATCTTAGTGTGTATTTTCATAATACATACTCCCCTAGGGGACTCCTTTGGCAACATGGCCATCTCAGTGCTTACTACCCACTTGTCTATGCCTGCTACTTGCTCCCCTGTCCCATTACAGAGTTGGGTAGAAAATACAGGCTAGCCCGAGAGTTAAAAGTGCAGAATTAAGTAATGTGCAATTTGCTGCCTATTTGGCTGGCAGTTAGTCACCATGAGATCGGAGTGCTTATTGCAAGCTAGGATCTTCTTTCTTCTCCCCCGTCCAAAAATAGAGAGGAACATCCAAGCCCTAGACAGCATCCTTCCAACACCATTAACACATAATTTCAATAGGCATCAAATGAGAGAATAATGATTTGCCATTTATTTTAATGTGCTTCCTGGTATTGGGTTTGGAGTTTTTTTTTTTAAACTTACCATCTGTGCTTATACCACAATAACAAGGCTCATGTTCACAAAACACTGCTGTTTCTTTAAAGACACAAAACTGATTTAAAATCTAAGTTTATCTAAATGTATTCCCATAGCTGAGGATATCTCATTCATCTGAAGCTAAACCTACAGTAGGTGATAGTGAACTGGACTGCAATCCCTCAACCTGTGAAAGACAATCTCACCGAGATAGCCGGATGTTTGAATGCTTTCTGCAGAAGACTGTGTAAAATGCACCAGTAATACTGAGCACCTTTTACATTAAGACATAATAAGGCTGAAGGAGATGTTGGTATCCATAGATTAAAAGTAATGGTGTGACATTCTGCACCCCACATTCACCCCTAAGGTGTGATCTGTGTATCATTTATGTTCACCCTTACAGTGTAACTGTGTATTGTCTGACGCAAAGTACATTATATCAGATGTTTTTTAAATGCTCATGATATACCGAACATTACTATTA
The DNA here is from genome assembly GCA_007922175.1 of Pelusios castaneus. NCBI lineage: Eukaryota > Metazoa > Chordata > Testudines > Pelomedusidae > Pelusios > Pelusios castaneus. The sequence goes on from ML685771.1 coordinate 15,792,946, forward strand.
TGGAAGCATGTTTCCTGCAATGTCATACAGCTATACAGATAGGAATCTCTGCCATGTCATGTCCCCAAATGTGTGTGTCACGTGGCCTGAATAGATGCAGACAAACACAAAACTGTTTCCACACCCAGAGGAGATATGCATGCAGGAACAATGGACTGACCTAAGCACGTGTGAGCACTTTAGCTCAAGTGGAAGGAATCAAGTCCATTGCTGGACAGGGTCAATGCAAGGGGTGTCGGGGAAACTTGTTAAAAATGACGTGTCTTTCTCTAGTGTCCCTCCCTTGGAAGCCATCTTTTAAACAACACCAAAGATTGAGAACCTGCCCTGAAACAGTAATCTGAGCTTAGTATAAGAGTTATATTTTATTGGATTGTGACTAACTACTTGATTTAATAATCTTTGGATTTACATTACTCTGATTTAGAATCACTTAAAAACTTGCTGTAGTCAATAAACGTATTTGTTTTATCTAAAGCGGTGCATGTTGGTTGAATGTGTGCAGAGACCTCACTTGAAGGGACAGAGCTGGTGCATAGCAATTTCTTAGGTAAATTGATGGACAAGTGTAAATGAGCTTGCAGGGTGCAGAGTGCAGCGCTGAACCATATAGGACACTAGTTCCCAGGACTGCATCTGGGACTGGGGTTGTTTGCTGGGGGGTCTATCCCATGTATGGCTGGCCAAAGCAGTTCACTAGGTGGCAGGACCAATTACAAACAGGAGGCTGGGCATGAGCTGACCCAGGCGTACACAACAAAGTGCAGGAGTGCAGAATTGGGGTAACACAGCTACACATCAGTCCAGGTGCAGGGGTGAAGAATGTCATGAATGGCTGGATTCAGGCAGCTGGAATATAGACTTACTCCTAGAAAACGTGTGTTCAGACATGTTTGTTTTAACCAGCTGGCATTGGGATAACATTTTTAAATCCCCTGATTCTAACAATGTTGCATTTTCCCTTCACTACATCTTTATTTGCATGCACTCATGGGATTCTCTATCATTTGCAACACAAGGCAAAAATTATTACAAAGAGGATGAAAGCTTAGGATCAGGGTGTGAGTGAATTCTTTTTAGATAAACATATGAAACCTGCATCTAAATCCTGCTTTAGAGTGGAATTCAAAGCTCTATTAAAGATCTGCTTGGTGCCCTTTGTCAGCACATACTCTAGGCAGAAGTCTGAGATTACCATCATGCTGAAGTAAGCCGTCTAGACAGTTAAAAAGGGACCCTGGATGATTCTTCAGAGACAAAGCACTGAGGAAGTTTCCTAAATACATTTTCTGAAGAAACAAACTCAGACCACACTAGTAAAGGGTGGTTTAATTTCATCTTCATCAGATAGAACCACCATTAAGGATAATGACTTTTAAAAATACAAACAAAACCGAACAACATTACCTTGACTAACAATCTCTCTCTGTGCTCAGAAATGACAACTCTTTTTTTAATTGGGAGGAGGGCGGACTTGCATTTGTAACTTTAAAAGACATCCTTTTAATGGGTTTGCAAAACGTTGTTATATCTTCAAGGACATGACAAACTAGAGCTTAATTTTCTAATTCTGTCTGATGAGGAGTTTCATTAATTAAACTCTTTGTGCCCTCGAATGAAAAGGTATGAGTAATCACATGAGAGAGAGGAAAAATATCCAGTGACCAGGTAGTGAATTAGATAAACTCTGTATGAGCAGAATTTTTTTTTTAATTCTGTATTTGCACTTTCATTCTATACTAACATTCAACAGAAAACATGAATCTACTGAAACGTGTTAAACTTGATTTATGTTTCAAAGGGTTTTTTGTTCATATGTGGTGCAGTGTTCCCAAGTTTTTTATTACGCTAGTGAGGCATTATTCTCTTTGTTAGATTATTTTAAATTACTCAAAATGATTAAAGTTTCTCATGGAATTATTTGGATTCAAAAGACACCTTTATTCACCTCATTTATCATGTATGGCAGCATTCAGCTGAAATGTGGGGGTAAAGAATTTTAAATGGCTTGTCTCTGGAGCTTGCAATACAGTCATCTTGTCTGTCTTGACCACAAGCTTTGGAAAAACACAGATTTAAAATGGTTCTGATTACAGTTTTATCTGTATTTCAATCTGAATTAATAATTTACCATTAAGGTCAGCAATTAAGAAATGGGGGATAATAATGAATATTCCTTCATCTTCAGTGGCATGCAGTCTTTTAGAAGAAACATTAATACAGATTACAAAAACAGAAAACAAAAATATAAATGGTCTGATCATCAGGAATGGAAAAAAAAAAAAAAGCTTCCTATAAAGCACATCTGACTGCACCCTCATTAATCTGGTGTATTTACAGAAATTCCTACTGTGAAGAAAAATATTTTTTCTGGTGTTAATAAAATTTATAGCACTGTCTTCCAGAAGCATTAGTGTAAAGTTGTTTGCATGCTACAGCATAGGGAGAAAAAAAGGTCTGAGCACGTTTCCTCACTTTGCTACTCCAGTTTTAGGCTGGAGCAATTCTACTGATTTCAGTATATAGCTTTTCCTTAAAATTCAGTCTGAGTGAAATACTATTTCCATGCAGACAACACATCCAAGACCTATCTGAATGCCTGAATAGTGAGTTACATATAGCAGAGTGCCAGGTGGTAGCATGAAGGATTCCATACTACCACACATCGCCCTAGTATCTGAGTTTGCATCTACACTGGCAAGTTAGGTCAACTTAAGGACGATTAAGACGACCTAAACAAAGCCGTGTCCACACTGAGTTTTTCTTTAGTCAACTTAAGCACTTCCTTAAGTCGACTTAATAACACCTCCTTTTAGGTCGACGTAAGGCCAGTGTACACAGGGATTAATGCTGTCGACTTTATTAAGTCGACTTAAAGCCAATATAACGGCTATCTCTGCTGTTAAGTTGACTTAGAGTGTAGCCAGTTTGTTGAGTCAACTTAACGAAGTCGACTTAAGTTTGTAAGCGTAGACATAGCCTGAGTGTCTATATAGTGAGCAGTACTAGTTCTCTTCTCTGTCTGATGCACATGGAACAGAAATCTGTTGCAGCCCCTAGCTGCAGATACACAGCCTTTAACTCAAGCTGTAGATTCATGCTCCTAGCTCCCAATAACCCTGCTTTAAACTCTCATCACTAGGAACTAGATTTTCCATTACATGAAAAGGTTTTGTTTTAAATTAACGGAGACATTTAATTAAAATCAAAATATTTCATTCCAGTTTCCACTTGTTATTGTTTAAACACGTTTAATATAAAAATGGTGAACTTGGTTTCACAAGGTCCTTTGGAAACAAAAGACATTGCATCATTCCATTTTGAAAACATCAAACTGGGATGTTACATTATTGCAGTGCTTTTCCTGGGAGGTAAAAATGAAAGTTTCCAAAGCAACATGATTTTTAAATACTTTGATTTCAACAATAAAACAAAATTTAAAAAAAAAAAGATGTTTTTCATCAAGAAATTGTTTTAAGCAAAAAAAATTTCCAACCAGCTCTACTTGTCACAACCTTCACAGTGGCCTTTATGGAACATTTGCACGGCCATTTCGTCAGTCTGAGCCCCGTGAGCCTGAATCAGCTGACCCAAGGCAGCCACAGGTCTTTTACTGCCTAAGTCTACACCTCTAGCATGCAAGCTCCTTGTGCCATGTCACCCTCTTCGCTGTACAACATAAAATGCTGCTAGAAATCACTTTTTAAAACAAGAAAAATTTCCCCCCAAATAATCCATTTATTAATGTTTCTGATGAAACTATGTTTATATAAAAGAGAAAGACTAACTGAAATTAACCTTGCTATGATTGGGCATAGGGCTCCCTTCTCCCATCCAGTTCTGCAAGGGTCCTCAGGCCCTCCTAGTCCAGGTCTAGCCCTGCAGCGTTCCTGTTCTGTCCCCCAATCAGAGTTGCTAAGGCAGCTCAGTTCCGAGTCTCCAGACCTGGAGTTGTCAAGCAAAGGGGCTGTCACCATTTGCTCTGAAGGAGCTAGTTGATCTCACCTTTAATAGTTCTTTCCGGATATTGAGTCTCTTCCTTACTTCCTTAAGTTTTTCTCCATTAGTCATCATTCTAGCCCCTTGCACCTTTCTAGACAGTTCCTCACCAATCTCCTTTTTGCATTCCTCTCATTTCTACTCCCCAGGTTGCCCTCTTCCACCTGCACTTTTGTTGTGTTGGGTTTGGGTTTTGTTTCTCCATACATGTGCTGGCCTGTGAACTCGGAAGTCAGTGCAGTATTGCTAGTTCTTGTTTTGGTCCTGAGAAGCAACTTTCTTTAGATGCTCTTCTAAAAGATGGTCTGTCTATCTAAGATGCTTACGTTGCCCTGTTACTATAATGTTAGAGTGCTACATAATCTTTAATGATTTATTCTTAGGACACCCTGTGAGGTAGGGAAGTGCTATTATCCCCATTTTACAGATGGAGAACTGAGGTAAGGTGAGGGAAAGTGACTTGTCTGACTTCACACAGAAAGTCTATGGCAAAGTGGAGAGAAGAACCTAGAGCTCTAGAATCTCAGTCCAGTGCCCTTCACTAACCAGATCCTCCCAAACTTTTTGAAAATTCAGACCTAGAGTTCATTTGTGCTCATCTCTAGTAATATCCCTGTGCTAGGATTGAAACAGGGTATCAATACTGGAACTATTTAACCTCTGAAGAGAAACTGCTTTCCTTCTTGTACACAAATTGCGTTCTGTCCTTTGCATTGTAACAGTCCATCAGAGTTGACTGTCAGCTTTTGAATTGGATTATATAGTTCACTATGATACACAGGACTAAAAGAGTTTAGCCTACCTAGTCAGGTGAAATAATCATTACAACTTCCCTTCTGTACAACATGAGGCCAGTCAGCTCCATTCCAGTCCTCACCCCAATAGAAATATGCTTGTCACCAGAGAGAACTTTAAGAGCAATCATAAGCCTTCTAGCAAACTTTTGCTCCACATACCTACTTCAGCAAGCTCATCTAAAAGATACACAGCTTGGATATCAATAAGTCTGTGAAGACTTATTGTTTGTTAATATTACCCATGAGTTAAGTAAAGAACCGACATTCAGTCCAAAGAGTAAAGGTTATGAAAAAGAATTGCAGGGGGCAAAGCAATCCCTAGCACCATTTTATTTTGGAGTTAGGTCATACAAGAGATTCTATTCCGCATTAGGGAATGCTAATTAATTGCCACTTGCGTATCTCACGTCAACTTACTGATGTTGGCATACTGCTGCAGCTTCTCTGCACTGAGCTGATGGAAGATGCCCTCCAGTCAACACAACCTTACTCTTTTCTTGGGGGTGGGGAGTGGATTTATTGTGTTGATTAGAGAGCACTTCCAGGACTGATTGAGCTGGTTTACACAGCCACTCAGTTGATCCCATTTAATTGATCTGTGCAGCCCCGGAAAGCATACGTACCCTGAGTAACTGAAGAAGTTTTATGTGGCTTGCTCAAGATCGTGTAGTGACTGAGTCTGGGACGGAGCTGAAAACAGAATGCAGCAGCTGTAACACCTAGTCACTTGTTCTAACCATGTCTGCTTCCTCCGTCTTTGCCAAGTTCCAGTGGGGAAGCCATCTGAGTCTGTATACAGCAAAAACAACAAGACTAACTAATTTAATCAGGCATAAGCTTTCCTGGGCTGCATCCCACTTCGTCAGATGCAACTGGAGTAAGGTGCCACAGAACTCTTGTTGCTTCTCCTCTATCCTTATCATTTCAAGCATCAAAATCTGCAAGCAACGCCCCTTCTTCTTTCAAATTTGTGACAGGAAGGTAGCTGTTGCATACAAAACAACATACACTAAGTTAATAAAGATATGAAAGGTAAATAAAATGAGGTTCTGATTAAAATTAAATGGTGAATGAAATTGCTGATGCTTGTACAAATTGCTGAGCTGCTTTCAGGAGACCACCACCATCCAAAACATCTTTCATTTCTGAAAGTTACAAAGCTTTTACATACATACTTTAGGGTGTTGTTTCCACAATATATGATAGGTGTAAAAGATCTCATGCTTCATATATCTCTTTATCCACTTCCAATAGCAGTGCCAAGTGCATTTATTTGAAGGACATTATTTTAATGAAGTCATTTATGCCCTTAAAAATTAATATGTCAGAGCAGTTAAAGCCTAGCAACTGTAACCAAACCAAATAATGTCTAATGGAGAAATGTAATGACATAGAAAAAAAATACAGCCAGAAGTCAAGGTTAAATAGCTAACTTTAAAAAAAAAGATGGTAAAGACAACTTCAGTTATATGTCCTCCTGACATAACATAAAAAGAAAGTACTATGCTGTCATTATGTTATACACCACTGCCAATTAGGAGTTATGGCTGTCCCTATACTGCATCCAGGGGTTATATCATCGTAAGTAAAGATAAACTTCAGGTCCAGAAGCCAAGTCCCTGAACACCTGATTTGTAAGAGAAGGCCCTGTAGCAGTAACAATATTAGGGCTTATATCACTGACTCTTGCCTAGAGCTGACATTCCATCCAGTAACAGAATGTAGTACAACACGGTGCAGAGAACACGCTTAACTGTGACTTGTGAAGGTGTGCATTTTACACACAAGTCTACTGTTTATCAAGGTAGAATGTGCATTTCTACTATGGAAGTGTCCAGTCTTTAGCCACTCCCTAAAGCCAATTAGAGAAGAATCAGCCCTTCATACAGTAGAAGAAAAGTGTTTCATTCATAACCAAAGTTATAGAGTCATGTTGTAAATCAATGAGGTTACTATTGCAACAATTTCTTGAACTAGAAGAGTTCTGCTTGACTCAGCATTTCCCAGCTTCTGAAAACAAAGTACTTCTTTGCCTTCACCTCACACACTGCCCCAGCCCCCAGGAAAAATTAAATTAATCACACACCCTTCAGCACTAAATGGCACCAAAGCACATGCTGTAGACATGCATCATATGATGATTGCTGTTCTTTCATTTGCTTTCCTGGCAATGAAATAGTTAGCCAGGTTGACATTGACATCATCGTGAAAAGCACTTGAGTTAATCCCCAGTGAAATTAATGGGGCATTTCACATTTCAAAGCTATTGTTTCAAGCACTTTACAAACTCAGGTTATTTTCTGAATCGTTTCTTTGCTACTATAATAGCTAGAAACTAAAAGCAGCAGCAGCAGCAAGCTGGAGCCCTAGAGAACAACGGAAGAGAACTGGCCATGCCCACCTCCTCCCGCATGGGTTCCAGCAAACCATGCAGGTCAGACTCCTCTCTCAATGCATGCAATATATTTATGCACCACTAGTTGTCTCTGTGTGCTGTACAGAACTCCAGTCTAGGCATGGACCCTGGTAAACAAAAGAGACAATGCTGGAAATAAAGCTTTATAGAAACCTGTTTGTGTCTGGAGCTGTATCTGTTTGGCTTTTAATAAATGCCTCCCTGTAAAGAAAGATTGATTTCATATCTCTCACCAGGACAGAGTCCCATTGTAATCCATGATACTCTCTCTATGTACATAATCCATTATGCATGTGGAGCCTTTCATAGGATTAGGACCTAGCCATCTGTTTTTGAAACTTATTTCCCTCTGTTTCTTGCTATTGACCATATTAAACAATTTCTTCCCCATTAACACTGCATCATATTTATTTCATAAGCACTTCCAGTAAAGACTCCGGCATGGCTGTCTGGATTTGCAGAATTGAAGGCCCAACAGATTTTCACATGGTCTGTTCCGTGGAATGTAGAGTTCATTTGTGTAATCAACCTCATTTCCAGACCAATGTTACTTACACTCTCAGAGGTAACATCCTCCTGAGCATTCTTGAGGTATGGAAATGTAATTTAATTTGTGATTGCATAACCCAGTCACGGAAGCCACCAAGTAGTCGGAGTTTTCATTTCTTTCACAGTAGACATTTAATGATATGATAATTGCTTACAGCTTGCTGCTCAGCTTTTACTTTTATGAAATATAAATTGCACTTCACTCAAAAGTGAAGATGAGCATTTAAAAGACTTCATTAAGTTAGTTTTAAGATTTTTCTGATGACTTTCTTTAAGCAGTAGAACAGAAAGTAGATGTACCTGTAAACAGATTTGTTAATAAAAACACTGGGACACGTGAGCTTTGCAAGAAAAAAATTAATGTTAACGTACACTTGTCTAACAAACAGAATATTGCTGTCAATCTGGGTTATGGAAAGAACAATAAGCAGGGAAGGAGGCTAACACAATTTTGTTACCAGACTCCGTTTATTTGCTATTTTTCTAAAAATCCTAGCTCCTGGAATCACCTAATTAAGTTAGCCTGTGCATTTTCAGTTTATAAAACCAAATCTCACTCCCGGGTGCATAGAAAAGTTTAAAACCGTGAACCCATAAGACTCAAGAACAAGGATACAAAGAAGAACTCAACTTATCTGGTGGTGGTAATGTTTTGAAAACTCTTCTCTTTTGTGTTTGACTTGTGATTTGTGTGTCTTTGGGGTTGGCAGTGATGGTATTGATCTCTCCAGTGACCTAGGACAAGACTAGGTCATCAGTGCATGGATCTGCAACCTCCAAGGAGGGAGCTCCAAAGTACAGCAGGAAGTTGCCTTGCTGATTAGTATACCCTTCCCTGTTGAGCTGGTACTAACTTAAAACCCTGAGATATAATGCTAGGGGACAGTGCGTTGCCACAGCTGCTAAGACAGAGTGACAATCAAGTCATAAATCATCCCGAACCACCTTTTACTGAAGCTTGTCAGTACTTGCCATCCCAGGCAGAATGGGGAAGTCCAGAGATGTGCCAAAATGAATGTATTAAAAGGGAAAAAAATCTAAAATATTCTGAAGATCAGAGAGGTAAGATTTTTTTGAAATTGTATTTATTGAAAACTACTGCTGCATTCATTGAACATAAAAATGCAATAAGATAATAAAGCAGATGCTCACAAGCTGCAGACAGTTCTTAGGGATTTTGTTCCTTGGAAAAAAGATATATTTGCACAGTGTCTTTTTTTAATTGCATTAAGCTGCCATACAAAAGGCAATTAAGCCAGCCGTCTAGAGTGCATTGTCATTTCTGAAGACTTATGGAAACCAGTAGGTAAATACACTCAAGTTTAAGCCCCACTCAGAGAAAAAGACAGCTAACAATAATGGGGAGTGGGAACACTAGGCCATTTCAGATTGGACACTCAAGAATCTGCAAAACATACTAGTGAAAACCCTGCCCAGCAAGGGCCAGGTTCTAATCCCCTCGAGTAACATGAATGTACAGTGATTCTGCAACCTGCAAGGATTCACATCAGTGCAATCGGATGAGAACCTGCTGAATGGGCTCTGTCTATGGACACATCTACACTGCAGAGTGAAGGTGTAATTGTAGCATGAGCGAGCAGGCCCATGTGAGCTTTTCTCTAACACCATTGACTCTGCTGCTGTTATCAGCTTCAGTGCACGTAGTCGCCCAAGTTCATCCCCAGCAGGAAGATCAGATTAAGGCACCCAGTAGGCCCTGGCTGCCCACTTTTGTGGGGGACAGGGTCCCCAACCCTGGACCCTCTCCCACTGCAGCAGCAGCCAGCCTGGGGGCAGGGCAGGGTGGCACTCGGGCACAGCAGCCCTGGAGCCCTGCAAACCTGCCAACCACACAGGGCAGGCGAGTACTCGGCAGTGGGGCCCAGAGACCAACTGCAGAGTTGGCGTGTGGACTAAAGGAAGGGGAAGGGAGGGGGTGGAGCGGGACAAGCCAGGAGCAGTGACACACTAGGGTTGGAGGGCTGGAGCCCCCAGGGGCCTGTCAGAGGAGACCGGTTCAGGGGGCCAGCTGGCTATGTCTTCACTGCTGTTGTTACACACACTATCTGGATAACGCTAGCATGGCTCTGCCTGTCCACACTAAGCCACCTGCTCACTGGTACTGGAGCAAGCCCAAGCACATCATGATAAAGAGGTATCTTTGTCCGTCATTTGACACTGTTTCCATCAACTAAAACACATTGCAGGGGCAAACGGAGCCTCTTATTTAGCTGAAAAGAATCACACTAAATATCCCTCATTAGCAATTCTGAATGGTATTAGGACCAGCCATACAAATTTGCATAGAAATTGTTACATGGTATAACCCCTCCCCCTGATCATATTTATTTCCCAGTGCTTTTGCAGCAGATGCTGCTGCTGCCACTAATTGATTACTTTGAGGATGGCTACAAACAACAACTGTTCAACTGCGACATGATAATATAAACAGACAAATTCTATTGGCTCAGTGACTTGGGAAATCTATAAATACATATACCATCTTTCATGGTAGCAACGTACGATGTGTAGTGATATTTTAAGCTTAATATTTAATACTTTCTCAAAATCAAAGTAGTTTTGCACTTTTCTGTGTTCTACAGCCGAGTCTGAATAATTGCTTAAAATATATCATCCAACTTTTTAATCTACCCAGTAAACCTGAAGGTCAAGTTAAAATGAAGGTCAAACACCAATAATTTATTGTAAGATGTCTGGCTCAGCCATTGCTGCCACCTCTCTTGGAATCTCCTGGGCATATGTTACGAAGTAGAAGAGGGACAGTGCCTGTGAAATGGCAGAACGCTCATAAAACCATCATTGATTCAGGGCTCGTGGCATGCACCATGCAGACAACTGTGTTCAATTCAAAAAGTTATCTGCAGCTATTGCTGAAAGAGTGCTGTTTTTCCCTTCCTCCCATTGCCTGTGACAAAAACAAGCAGACATTTCTTGAGATCACACAACCATGACTTTTGAGGCATGCCCATCATCTCCTTCCCTGAGAAAAGAAGCCATCTTTGGACAGTAAGTGAATTCAGTTTTGTTTTGTTTTTTACCATGACAGATTGTTGAGATAAATTTTTCAAGAAGTCCCAAGCCAGGGGAGTGGCTGGCTGACTTAAGCAAAACCATTCAAGTTAATGTCTGGTTCCGATAGAAGCATAACACTTCCAATTCACTATCAGTTGAAGTCAACAATCAACCACCCCAGAAAGACAGCAGAGGTAGAGGAGAGTACATGCAAGTAAATGACATTCCCACTGCTGGAACGAGCAGGAAAGTTCTTTCTTTTGCACAGTGTGCAAAAGGGCATGCCGTTCACTACCACTTCATTCTGAATGGCATTTTTCACTTCGGCGACCTCAGAGAGCCTTCAAACACAGGAACAGAACAGCAAAGAAGGAAATTAAGAGGTATAAAGAAGGGAGAACAATTATATTTTCAGCTGAGATTTGAAACTACTTGGGAGGATGTGGACATTTGTTCTAAATGGCAGTGCTAGACGAGCAGACAGGAGGGAAAGAACAAGTGAGGACCTGAACCTGAAAATCCTTTGGGCCCACATTCTGATACCTTCACTTATGATGCTCAGTACCTTTACTCCATCTGTAATTCCACTGAAATCAGCCTAATCCAGGAAGAACTGTGGTTCCCAGATAGCCTCAGGTTCTTGAAGTAATTGAAAAATATCCAATTTCAAGTGCTAACTGGTGTATAACAAAACCTAAACATCATCATCCCCTCATCCACCCAGGGCCAGCCTAACCATATAGGTGAACTAGGCAATTGCGTCAGGCTTGGAGGGGTGCCAAATTAGACTGAATTGAATTTTGTTATCTATTTGAAAAAAATATATTAATATATTATCTCTTATAAAATATGGAGGGGGAGGGGCAAAGTCATAGTTTGCCTGAGGTGCCAAAAACCCTTGGGCTGGCCGTGCATCTATCCCAAAGATTTGAACACTACAGAGAACAATAAATGGCAGTTACATGGACAAAAGTTACCCACTAGAAATCCTGAAAGTGCCCTGAGCTGGGCTTTGGGAGCAGGAAGTGAGAATGTTTGAAAGTCAAGGAGACTAGTCAACATTCTTCAAATTGCAACATCCATTTCTGGTGATAGTTTGCATTTCTGCCACATGCACAAAAAGGAAAATTTTTAAAATTATTTGGGTGAATATTGCTTCCTGTTGTTCATCCACCTAGAGGGATAACTGAAATTTTAGGAAGTCTGATGAAAACTGTCATCAAAATTCTAAATTTCAATGAAGAAATGGATGGTTTTAAAAATTTTCACAAAAATTCTCCGCCCGCACCCCAAATTATTATCTGTTCTTAAGAGCAGCTGCTCTCTAGGACACTCGGAAGTCCTCACAGAAAGTGAGATAGCAAGATGGATAATCATGATGCCGGAAGAGATTTTAAAATTTGAGACTTGGATAACAGCATGAAGGCATATAGATACCGTCACGGCGACCAGAACACTCTCTCATCTGAGTTCTAGCCACCTGCATGTTACTTCCTGGAGTATGACATTTGGTGCAACTTATCTCTGCTGCATATAATCATGAGCCATTATTTCTCATTATTAACCACAGAAGACTCTTTTGTTGAATTGTTTTTCAAGCTAAGAACATATCCATGTCCAGCAACCAATTAACCACCATTAATTACCATCCAATACTTCTCCAATCTGCCAATGATTTCTGTACCTTGTGAAATAATTTGTATATTACTAGCCATACCGTGCTGTTCAACACTGAACCCATATGCAAGGATGAACATAACAGAAGCATACTCACCAGCTGGAAGAGAGAAATGCTGGTAGCAGCAGTCAATTGTAAAATGGCCACTTTAGGGTTGCAAGTTGCTTTGATATTCCAAATTTAAAGGCCCAGTACCCAGAAAGGCGTGGTGAAAAAAACATGTCCCCCTAAGAGAGAAACCATAAAAGTAGTAGAATTAGTAAAGGCCAAGCAGTAACAAAGGAAAGTCTTCCTTGATGGGGGTGGGAGGGCTCAGCATTGGAAACCTTTTTGCCCTACCATCCCACCACATCAGAAATGAATATATTTTTAGTTTCTTCTGGGAAATGCACATAGATGCAGAAATTTTTTTCAGTATGTCAAAAACAAATAAAATCCTATTTTAATAAATAAATAAATAAATAAATAAAATAAATAAATAAATAAATAAAAAGACAGAAAGGAAACCAGTGGGTCCTGTTGTCTTGTTTATTTTCAGTGAAGATAGAGAGGGGGAAAAAAACTCGTAAGCTTAAAGTTAAGCATATACATACACGTGTTTGTAGAATTGGAACCAGGGCAAATGCAGCTCCTTATTATGATAGCAGCGTCTAGGGGGTCCCATCTGGGCAAAACACATACTAAGAGACAGTCCCTGACCCAAGTAGTTCATACTCGAATAGAGAAGATATAAGATGGAGTGGAAAATGCAGCACAGCATCTCTCATAAATAAACGCAGGAGTCGTGTGACTAGAATCCTGGCTTCATGGCTCCCAGGTAACTACATTAGCCTCTCAATCACAGGGTCTTTCACCCATGAATCATCCCTATAGATCTCACTTTCCACCCTCATTCCTCCAGTACGGTCCTTGGGGTTACAGACTACAGAGCAGAACAAGTAGCTGGTGATAATTGCAAGATTTTATGCTCTTGTCTCTCCTGGCTTCTCCCTAGCAAACTGCTTCTCAGAGAGTAGTCCATGACTGAGCGTGTGCTATAGCAGTGCTTTTCAAACTTCTTTCCTCAGGACCCAGTTACAAAAAAATCATGTATGCCCGCGACCCAGCAATTACATATTTGAGCCATGTATTCCAGTTTTTTGGCAGTGGCAGAGCGGGGCGCCACAACCCAGTGCCTCACGGGCTGCGACCCAGTAGTGGGTCTCGACCCATGGTTTAAAAACCACTGTTCTATGGAGTCCATCCTGGTGGTGTGAGGGGTAAAATGCTTTGAGAACCAAGCAGTGAGGATGTTCAAAGAGGGTAAAAATCTTACAGAGCACAGAACACAGCGGGAGAACTATTGCTCTAAGGGCATCTGATACTGCAGTCTATTGAGTTCAGATGGTGATGCGTGTTCAGAAATCAGCCCAATCCAGACCTTAGAAGACAAGCTGTAATTTAAACCTATAATTAAAATGAAACGCCTAAACAGCAACCTTTTATCCCTCCCCATCCGCATGCTACCCTTCTATCAGACGGAGGCATTTTGAATACCCACTCCAAGGCATAAGACTGCCCTTCTCCTAGGAAGTTAAATAATAAGACCTCAGATAACATCTGTGATCAGACAGGTGTACTTTGTGCTTCACTGAAGAGCGTCCCATTTTTCATAGTAGGATACTTCTTGGGAACCTCATTAGAAACCAAATTACTACCTGCATCAGATTTACACTAATGTATTGACATCTACAGCACTTGTTAAATGAACCGTAAATCCAATACACTGAAGTCATTTTCAGCTGAATCAAATCAGGTTTCAGTCAAAAGAATTGCAGTTGTGATATACTTAATGACTGGCACTTTCATGGTGTCTCTAGCTAGAACATTTGAGGCACAGAGAAAAATTTAAACCCGTGAATGGTGCAAACTAAATTGGACACGCTGCATGCATGCTAAGCATGGAGCCAAGAGTTTAAGGACAATAACTGACTCTAATTGACTAGTTGCTTAAGCGAGCTAAGCATCCATGGTTCTCTATACTAATCTGCTTTCACTATACTATTTCCTTCTCCCTTACTTAATTCATACAGTATTATTGTAAACAACATTTGTTTCCATTTCCTAGAATATATGCTTTTAACCTTATCCCCTCCCAGAAGTAATGAATTATATAACAAATGCAGGGCTAGCTGTGTTATGAAGAGAAAAAGGCGGGGTCATCTCTGTGTGGGACTTGTTTATATTATTATCAGGAATTATTTGTTTATATTATTTATATTGTTGTTTATATTATTATCAGGAATTATTCCAGAATAGCTAGCCCTGTTTAACTCCATGTATGGATGCCTTACTCCAAAAGGAAAGTGCCATATTCCAAATTAGCCACAGGAATTAAACTAATTCAGAATAAGGACCCTTGTTCTAAAATAAGAGCATCCACACACTGAGTTAATCTCCACTTTAAATTCATATTTTACCTTGTCCCAGATTAATTTTCATGTGTAAACAAGCCCACTGAGTTGTCCTTTTATTTGCTTAGGTATGGATAGGTATTAGAACATTTTCTATGCCTTGGGAATATAATTGTGCTTGAATTTCATTGTTTTTTCCCCAGTTAATTTCTTTTAAAACTTGGCCTGCAAAGCCCCGAGCATGTGTACAACTGAGGGCAACATGCTATGTTGCATTCTCTTTTCCTCAGAGAGCAAAGGATTTCCCAAGAAATCCATCATAAAAGTCATGGTCCAATTTTTGCCCATGGCCAAGGAGTTGTATTAATTTTGATGGAATAATGCGCCCCCAAAGAGTTAATGGTATTAACATGACCCTGTAGCCATCCACCATTAATCAGCTTTAAATAAGGTTTGGGGTTTTGTATAAAGACCTCAGCCTGCTTAGTACCATGGGAAATGCGATTTAAAATATATTAAAAAACTTTTTATTAAAGATCAGAAAGGGGGGTAGGGAAAAAATGAGTCAGGTGGATGGGAGCTATTTTTGCTGCCATTGTTCCTCTCCCCAAGGGCCCCCCCATATTTTCATTTTAAAAAATATACAGGAAAAAATGTAGATTTTCAGTTAAATTTCCATGGCCCAGATCTTTGGATGGCATAAATCAGTCTATTTCCATTGACTTCAGTAGAGCAAAACTGCTTTTACAGTTGCTGAGGATTGGGAGCATTGATCATGATTTTAAAGATCCTAGTACTTTGTCTGAAAAATAAATTGAAAGATCTTTCTCAAATCTCTAGCTTTCTAAATCCCGGGTGGATTATCCATGTTGACACTCCTCCTCCTTGCTTTGATCCATGCTGTAGCTCTGGCATTTACTTACCTAAAGAGGTGATCATCGGGACAGTAAGAAGGAAGAAAAGGCCATGTTAAATGCATGCAGTTGGGAAAGCAGTGACACTCAGTCTGAAATCAATTGATGAGCGTCTATTGTGAGTAGCACTATCTCAATAAAGATTGCGGAACTACCTGCTACCACCTGTTTATAGGGCCATGTGATCTGAAGTACTAAGATGGTGCTGTTGAGCTATGCTCTGACTCAATGGCCAGATCATGTCTCACTTGTATTTGTGGCTTTTCACTGTAACATGGTTCTCTGGCTATAGATTGTTCCTCTCCTCGAAGGCTCTAACAGAAGGTCACTCAGACAGTATGTTTCGATATATTTTTCAGTCTGCTGACATCCATCTACAATGTCTTAAAGGCAGGGGATGAAACTGTGGTCATTCCACATATTGCTTCATATTACACCGCTGCTTGCTGTGGCCTGGAAATATGACCTGTTCCTTATTTCATCAGGATGGTTGTTCTGACCCTCCTGAATCATCCCTCATCAGGGCATTCAATATGTCCACTAACCTGATGAAAACCAAGCCAAACCCAGGAGCAGAGCCTCATCTGATGGGGACCCATGACTGTTGAGAGTCTGTCCCAGAATATATACTCATCTCACCAGTTATTCTCTCCCCCTTCTTCAAACTGTCGTTCCAAACTGGGTTGTCTTATTTCAGTTACACCAATTTTACACTTGGGTGCTTACTTTGACTTCAGTGGAGTCACTCCTGATTACACTCCTGATGTAAGCAAGATCAGAATGAAGCACTACAAATTCACCCCTATGTTGCCTGCAGAGTAGCAATTCTCTGCCCCAATCACACCAGATGGGGTAGTACAGTGATTTTCAATCTGTCGTCCGCAGTTCCCTGCAGGTTTGCAGACTATGTCTAAGATTGCCAAAGGGGCCTATACCTCCATTCAAAAATTTTTAGGGGTACCCAAGTGAAAAAAGTTTGAAGACTACAGGGGTAGAATATGGAAAGGTTGTACTGCCTCTGCTGTACCTCTGTGGTGGATAAATAAAGGATGTCACTCGTTAATCATAAGCTAGCATGAAATTCACTTGGAAAGAATGCTTAAGGGAAAAAAAATGGACCTGATGTAGCCAATTACACCAGAACAAAATGGACATACAAGAGCTAAATCAGCATAGTAGCCACCACGTTGGCTGACACATCAGGGATTGAACTGGGGAC
Organism: Pelusios castaneus; assembly: GCA_007922175.1. Classification (NCBI taxonomy): domain Eukaryota; kingdom Metazoa; phylum Chordata; order Testudines; family Pelomedusidae; genus Pelusios; species Pelusios castaneus. Next base: position 15,809,944 of record ML685771.1, read on the forward strand.
CTTCCTAACTAAACATAAACTGCTATCACTTGAGCCAACAACTCAAGGTGCTCTATTTGCAGTGTAACACATTCCTCTGTGGCTCAGACACAGGGGGAACCTGTCAGACCCACACACGCACTTGGTGGTTACAATAGCATATTACGTCCACCTGGCATTCACTTTGCACTGCTGTAAAGGACCAAGAAGGTGCAAGCCCACAGAATTCAGTGACAGCTTACTCCATAGGATGGGGGGGGGGGGAAAATAGCTAAAGACTCTGCCTAACAGTGGACAGACAGAAGTTTTAGAGTAGTTCTGAGCCAGATGCAAAAAAGAGTTAAGAATGATTGGGGTGCAACTATGCAAGAAATGGAAAGCCAGCAGCAGAGCCAAAAAACAAAGCCGATCTTAAACTGTGCTTGAAGGAAACACATAGAATATATAAATATTGAATCAGGAAAGTAAAGTTGTTTCAGGACAGAACTCTCCAAAAACATCAGCAACAAACAGGCTAGTACAATAATGCTTTCCTGGAATAGCATCTGTGCCCAGTTAAAGAGCAAACAAACGAAGCAAAAAACCTAGGCAGTGCAAATGTAGTTAGCCATGTAATCAATCCATGAGATCATGACCCTATCTCCAAATACCTTGGAGGGAATCTTCTGTCTACTGAATTGGAGGCTGTGCTTCAATCTATCATTTCTCCTAACAGTCTGGTCTTCACCCGAACTAATTATGCCCAAATCAATTGTGAGGGTGAATTTGACATTGATTACAAGAAGTTCCACAGTGTCTCCCAATGATAAACAGGTTCTAATGCATGCAGGTAATTCCCTCAACTATCTCCTCCCAGGACATTGACCTTGGTATTTAATTTTAATGCACCCATCATCATGGACTCTGGGCATATAACAAAAGGCAAAGATACAAGCGGCTCCCCTTTCCTATACTGCTATTAGGCATCATAAGATAAGCCTCCTTCACAATGAGCCACACAATTGTACTCATCCCACAGCTGTCTGCAAACCAATCAGCACACAGTTGCAGCCCATGCAACATCCTGAAGGCCATGCAGGCAGGGTATATATTATGTGGATGTGGCCCACAATGGTAAACAGGTTAGGAACCACAGATCCCCAGTCAACAAATATTTGACCAAAAGAGATATTGAATCTCAAGCTCAGGAAACTAGAGCTCTGTCCAGAAAGGCAGTTTTTGCAGCCTAGAACATGCCATTCACTAAGGATGACCAGATAGCTCACAATTCAATAAAGACAAATGCTAATAACTATACTTTAGAAAAACAATCAAGTGCACATCTTCTAAACGGGGAGCTGACAGTACTGCTGAGCCTGGATGTTATAATGGATCACAAACTGCATACAAGTCAACAGTGCAACACAGGTGTGGAGAAGGCTAATGTCATTCTGGAGGTGACACAGCAGTGCTGTTTGTCAGACATGGGAAGTATTTGCCTCTCTCTCCTCTGCACAGGTGAGACCTCAGCTGGAATACTACAGCCAGCTCTAGATGCCACACTTCAGGAAAACTGTGGACAAATTGGAGAGACTCCAGTGGAGAGCAACAAAAATGATAAACTTAAAAAACCTGACTTAAGAGGAAAGTTTTAAAAAATTGGGCCTGTTTAATCTTGAGAAAAGAGGGTGGGGAGGGAGAGAAAGAGATCCAATAACAGTCTTCAAATGAGTTAAAGGCTGTTACCGAAAGGAGAGCGATCAATTATTCTCCATGCCTGCCAACAGTAACACAATTGGTAGAGCCCTACATGAATATAAACATATGGATCTGCAGCTGATCTGTGTCAGTGAGAATCACCCTGTATCCAACCCACGATCCATACTCCATTTTTTATCTGTACCCACATCACACATCTCCCACAGCAGCCTACTGTCTTACAGTGCCTCTCATGAGGAGCCTCTGTACATGTGCACTGTATATAGCAGAGGTGTCAGACAGGTGGCCCATGACCCTCTTCCATCTGGCCTGTGACTGCAGTTAGTGGGACCACAATCCCTAGGAGAGAGAGAGAGAGAGAGAGGTCTCACACAGCCAGCACTCCACAATGCCAGGAGAGTGTCAGGTCTCGGGACATCATGGTGCACTGGGTATATGAGACTGCGCTCTACGAGACCACACTCCCCCTGAGAGAGAGGGAGAGGTATCGCAGAGCACAGTTTTGCATACATAGCACTCCGTGATGACACGAGAGTGCTGTAGTAGTTCGATTTATGGTATGTACGGCCCACTTGAAGCCAATTTAAGTCAAATCTGGCCCACCGTAGCAAATGAGTTTGACATCCTTTTTATATAGGATCTTGAAGGTAGAGAAGCACCTCAGCCTATGGAGCTGCTTCCTGATTTACTTTGTGAAAGCAGTTGCCTCCTTCTCCAGCACGCAGTGAACTCGGGAGAAAGTTACTAAATGGCTTGACTGCTTACCATGGCAATAGGCACATGGGGGATTTTACTGCCTGTCTTGATCTAGCACCTCCTCTTTCTCTGCATGGGAGGACAGAAGATAGGATCTCAAAGGCAGGAAAGAAACCTCATAGGTTATATGCTGCTTTTTTTTTTTGTTTTCCTTAAATTTATCCTAAAGTGACCTAGGCTGACGGTACACATTTGGATCTTTGCACATGGAAAACAAAGCTGGGTAAGTGCTAAGAATTAGGGTTACTCTCACTTGAAACTAAGGGTGCAGAAAAGGCACACTCAAAACCTTCCTTCTACAATTGAAAATTGTGTTTGCTTATGAGAAGGCGCACTCATGTCAGTGCAAGATCAACAAAGAGTGAATTAAAGGACAATACTTTTCAGGAAGAAAGTAAATGGTCTGGAGACTGAGCTCAAGGGAAGCAGTAATGAAATATTGTATAGTGCATATCACCTTTAGGTCACTAGTTCAAATCCAACCCAGGTTGGCAGTAACTGAAAAGTGTTAACATCTAATAGCTGGTCAATGGTCTGTGTAATACAAGTTTCTATAGTTGTGTTTACATTTCAACAGGCAACCTTATTGAGCCTCTTAGCAGTCAAGCCCGGGATTGAATGAGCATGGTGAGTGATGAATCTTCTCCATTTTATAGAGGTTCTTTTCAGGACAGCATTGAGGGAGGTTAGCAGGTTGGTGTGGGGGAAAACTTCCCTTTCTTCTGGCAGTTTTGTACCAGATCAGTGGTTAAACAGATGCCTGGCTCCAGGGTTTGTCAACTCAGAATTTCTCACCAACATTAAATCATTTTTAAATGAATATTCAAGTAGGCAGCGGCCACCCATGAACACCTGCCAGAAATAAGACCCGATTCACTGCCCAGTAGGTTTTTAGCATCTCAAGGGTACTATCATTCATATACCTAAAAATAACTGTGGTGTTTAAAGAAATATATAACGACTTTGTACACCTCAGATCAGTCTGGACACTTTCCACATGATCTGGAGAAGACAAATTCTACCTGGAAAAGTCAACCATGGGTAGAAATAAGAAAAAAGCCTATATTCTTGCTTAGGGCAATCCTGTAACTAACACTAATGCTATATTAATGTCTGGTTCTGCATCCCATTCATTTATTGAGTCACATTGACTCAGATGAGTAATCCCACTTTCTTCAAGATTTAGTATCTTTACTATCTGAGCTTTTCCGATTTGAGCTGGAAAGGGGTTTTGAGGACAGAATTCACAATTGTCCTAGCTATCCTAGGGGAAAATAGTTGTTCTTCGTCTGGGTCCTACTGAGATTTAGCAACAGTTAAACCAGATCTTTATCTGATCTAATAAATGGATGGGACTCCATTGACTTTAATGGAGCTTTGCCAATTTTTGCCAGCTGAGAATCGGACAAAAACACCTGTGCCCAGATTGTCAGGTGCAGTTATGTGAAACGAAGCACAGCCTGAAGGGGACAGAAAAGGATAGAGACTGGTGTCACAAAGAAACTATAATCCATCTCCATGTCTCCATAATCCTTGGGGCCAGTCTGGTCCTAAGAAGTAACAAAGAGGAGTTTCAAGGCTACTCTAATTTTCACATGCTGCAAAGGGAGCATTCAAGCATCTCAGGAGCCTTAGATTCCTGCAGGACAGTAGCCACATCCTTTTTCACTCTATAGGACAGATTGGGAAAGTCAACTTTGCACTAGAGCAGTGTAAAGCGCCATAGCTGAGGGGGAAGATGGGACCAATCTAGCCCTCTGTGTTTTGATCGCTTGTAAACAAACTGTGTGTGATGGATCCTGCCCCAGTGTTTTACTAAGCAAATGCAGAGATGTAACCAGCTGGGGAAAGTGAGTCTGTTGCGCATTATGGTCCCATCACAATGTTTGGGACATTATTTGGAAGCATTAACTCATACACAGAAAGTATGACAGTTCTTATTATTCTCTGCAAATTTGTCATATGTGAGTAGAAATATGCCCAGTTAAAAACTACTGAGACTGATTTACCACAGCAGTAAACAGAATAAATGGAAACAGTAGACTCTACAAAATGGATTCAATTGGTCACTCGTAAAGTACAGGGCAAATCTGAAAGATGCTCAGCTCAGTCTAAATCCTCAGTCTGCTCTGCAAAGAGATGATGAGAAAGGACCATGTAAAAAAATTACACTGGAGAAACAAAGCCACTAGCATGTTGCAATTCACATCCAGAGCAAGCCAGTGCTTTCCACCAAAACCGAGCTAAAAGACATGGAGCAGAGGGGTAGGGAACGGTAACACTAGGGTAGGGTAGGCAATTATAGTAACAGAATACAGCTTGGGTGGGAGAGAGAAAAGTTAGTACTTTTACTAGGATAAGATGGAAGGCTATGGTTAAAAGAACTCTTCATGGCGTAGCATTCTGGTTGGAGTGGACGCAGACAGAGCTGCCCATTTAGATGGGGATGAATGTACATGGGCCGGATTCTCAGCCCTGGCTCCAGCAGCAGCACAAAGCAGCCATTCATCCGCCCGGGGTCAGGCAGTTGACACAGGGCAATCTAGGAGTAGGGAACAGTATACAAGGATTTACCCAAATGAGTCTGTGTTCTGCTGTCCTGAGCATTTTAGGAATCACAAAATGAGGCTTCTGTCTCTGTAAACGGTTGATTTCTCAGCACTGCTCAGCGACTCCAAGTAGTTTTCTCCCTCCAGAAGTGTTATAAAAAGTGGTCTTGCCCTTTCTGCCACAAAAAAAAATATGCTCTCCAAGAGAATTGCCTGAAGGCTCTGTAAACACTGTGCTTCCAGCCTCCCGAGGAAGCGAGGGGACAACACAGCGGGCTGCCGTGGAGGTTTAACCTGATCACATGGACATCCACTGAGATTTTAAGGACATCACCAGATTGACAGCTCAGTGTTGCTGGAAGCTGGTGAATTTCTCAACAGTCCCAGAAGCGCCACTAAACTGCATAGAAATTAGGGATAAAAAACACACTGATTATGTCATAATTTCTGCATCCTGTATTATTTTGGCTGCTTTGGACCATGTTTAGCTTTAAATGAGCAAAGCGATAGCATCTTCGCCGCTTCCCTTCAGGGCACTAATATTTGGCTTCTTCTTTCATTACCAGCAATGACTGTTTTCCACTCCCATTAAGCCTCACTAGCTGTTTCTTGTTATTTACACTTGGCTTTTTCCAGGAGTTATGACAGACATTGTAGTCGTGTAGACCCAACCTGAGTCTCACTTACAATTCAGCACAACATAGCTGCATCATTCAGGGATGTGAAATTCACACCCGTCATGTCGACATTGTCTAATACAGAACAGAATCCAGGCAGGGTAACCCCTGACATCCTACCACAATAAGTCGAGCTCACTGGACACATGTACATTATTCACATGTATAATTGTTACTTAGGTCGTAGGCGCTACAGTGACCCTCCATGGTGCCATAGCTATGTCCCTGTTATGCCACCATTCTCCTATAGCACAGATGCTTCCTACAGCTATGGAAGCGGATTTTTCCCCCCTCACTGTATGTAATCCAGTTTAAGAGTGGCCGTAGCTCAATGGAAGCGTTCTTCTGTAAACCTAGCAGAATCCATACCGTGGGTTAGGCTCTCATAGTTACGGCACTTAGACATACAAGTGTTGCTCTGTGGATCAAAACATTAAGTGTAGACCAGCCCTAAGTTTAGGCAAAATTCTCCTCTGAGGGCCTTTATATACTGGCTGGATTTGACATGCGGTTAATCCACCCCTGTGTTTTTTTACACGAGTATCTCTACTGGAGTTTGCACTATTGTAGTGTAGCTATCCTCGTGCAAATAACCAAAGCGTAGCTAGGCCAATAGAGCCACTTGTGTATCTCAGATCCATGTGCACAGGAAGACCAAAGTATCAGAGTCTAGCTGCTAGGTGGCATGGAGAGAGATTATTCATTTTAACACTGAGCCTTTGCATCTCCTGGTGCTCAGTACCCTGCAGGAGGCACTCAGTACCCCACAGAGTCTGATCCTTGGTTTATAGGATGATTTTACTACCATAACAAAAATGGATGCTGCAACTGCATCCACATAAGTAAACTCCTCCATCAATGTGGAAACAGGTACAGTAACGGGGCATGTATTTTTTCCTCCCAAATGGCACAGTCCCTGTCTCATATGACTTTTAGGTTCAAAACAATCCGCAACTTCCAGGAACTACCCCCTCTGCCCAGGACAGCAGCCACATGCTTCTTTACCAAAGACTGTAAATGCTGATCTACTACTCTGATCGTGTTAGCTTCTATGGAACAAAGTAACTTTTAATAAAGTGCACTGATGGCAGGGAAAAGTTGATATGATCACAGAGCTGGTATAATAGGATTTAATTCTGCTTCAGATGTGCTAGTTTTAATAAAAAAGGATTGAGCAAATCTAAAATAAATTACACTGAAAGGTCAGGCTTATTGCTTGTACAGTTATGTTAACTCTTCCACAGACATTTTTAGAGACTGTATTTATGAGACCAAGGTATAAAATACATGTGCAATTTTCTCATTATTTGTTTCATTTTCAAGTGTCAGTTCCCAGCATTTAATACAGTGTTCTCTAATAGAAGTAATCTAAAATGATGAGTTGTTTATGGAATGATATTGTTTCGCTAATTTACTTAATCTTTCCTTCTCTTTGGAAAGGGATAAAATCCAACTAAGGGCTTTTTTATTTTTCCCTTTTTCACAGAATGAGGATTTGTTTCTTTTTGTGACACTCACTAATTCTGCATTTGGATTCTACTGACATATCTGTACACTGGAAAAAAACAAACAATTAACCTTTTGAGATTAGTACTGCCAATCCCAATCCTATAAGATGTTCAGCACAGGATCTACCTGTATAGAAGCTTCTTGTGTAATTAATAATATTCCAGTACAGTCCAGAGGCTCCCAATGAGATCAGGGTCCCATTGTACAGGGCACAGTATAGATGCATTATGACCCACAGTCTCTGCCCCAAGGAACTGACAGCATAAATGAACATACAAGAGAAAGAGTGGGAGAGAAAACAGAGGAAGTCATTTCTCAGTCCCAATTAGTCAGTTGCAGAGCTGGAACTACAACCCTGTTCTCCTGATTCACAGTGCAGTGCCATATCCATCAGGGCATGCGGCCGCCAGGGTCCAGAATCCAGGCATAAGTAAAAACTGAGGGCTAAATCTTACCCTACCATCCCCTGGTGCAGTTCCCGAGATTTAATTCGTATAGTTCCTCACTTGTGATAGGGCTGTGAGATTTGCCATCATTGCACCCACAACCAGTTACCACCAACCCGTTTCCTGTCCATCACCAAGCATCCTGTACAAATCTTGCACATCTGAAGCCACATGTTCTTCACAGGTTCTGGGTGGCTTCATTCGGTTCACACCCACCTCCTGCGTCACACCATAGCTGCAGCACAGGATATGGGCCTTAATTAGCTTATTCCAAGCCTACAGGACTCTCCCATAATATTTGTTATTATTAGGTCTGCATCTTTTACATCCGTCTCTTCCACAGCATGAGGAAGAGCACTGAAGACTGTTTTCCAACTGCCTAGGAAGCAGCCAAGATTGGGGCCCCGTTAAGTGCTGTGCAAACAGAGAAGTACTCAGTCCCATCCCACAAGGAGCTTGCAACCCAAAAGTTGAGTTGGTTCAGACAAGATCAGAGCTGCTCTTTTGCACAAAGCGAATGTTAACCTGCAATACTTGTGCACTGTTCATGACAGTGCTGCCAATGAATTTAAGTTCCTGGAGAAGTTACATCACTCCGAGAAATGCCCCCATATTGCCAAGTTCTGACTCTGTGGCAGAGGTTTTTTTCAGCACTCATCTTTTGTCCGACTACTGTGTAACCCTAAAAAAGGTGTCACCACAAGCTGTCCCATTTTTTCTATGTTCAAAAACTGGTCACCTTCACACAGAGCCATGTTTAGCTCTGGCTTAAATGGATGGCATGCCCATTGACCTGAATAGATTCAGACTCCATTGGCTGATTCACAGTCACCACTACCATCACCCCAGGACCCTGCAGGTGGCTGCTCCTTACTCTGGGTCCCCTTGCCACCAGGGGACCCTGTGGACAGCCCGCACAAAGCTCTGGGCTCCACCCATCCCCAGCCAGGGACCCTGCAACAGGCACCCTGGCTCAGCTCTCAGCTCCTCCACCCTCCACCAGGAGGCTACACCCATTGCAGCTCTCAAACCACTTGGTTATTGAAGAAATTTTTTAAAAGGCTTTTTTTATCTATCTATCTCAGGGAATGGTGTTAGTCCTTAAAAGAGCCACAAGATTCCTTCTTTTTCTTCCAATATCATTGAATCTCTGACACGCCTCATAATATATCTATCTTTCTATCAGTATCAGATATTCAGCCACACACAGTGAGTAGCCTTTGAGTAGGACTTCCCATTTATAACCCACACAGACTGCTGCTGTGATTGATATAGAAGCCTCTGATTCCAGCAACACAGACCCCATCTGACAAAACTGACTATTCTGTCCTGTTTTATTTCAGTAAGTTTCCTGCCAACTGGGTTCTCTCTCTATTTGATCAGGGGCAATATCTGCTCAATCAATTTTACTTTAATTTTAAGAGCATTGACCACGGCCAATGGAAGGGGTAATATATTGTAATTTCAACCTTTATTGCTATTACTAAATGAGGAATAATTTCTACAGCAACTCTCCACTAGAGATCTCAGAGCTCTTTGCAAATTTATTGGATTTTTTTCAACCCTGCAGAAATGCTGACCCCAGGTTCTAGACACCCCTGCAGTAGAACTGATAGATAGATAGATAGATAGATAGATAGATAGATAGATAGATAGAT
>ML685771.1:15819225-15834560 GCA_007922175.1 Pelusios castaneus
AGATAGATAGATAGATAGATAGATAGATAGATAGATAGATAGATAGAGGCGAGTTATCCTGCTAATACACCATCACCATTTTAGTCAGAATAAACTTGAAAACAAGCTCACCATATCCCAGAGATTGCCAGAACAGATTGACCCCTCAGGTTTCCCCAAAAACCCATTCAAAAATATAGGTCTAGCAAAATTTAAAGGAGTCAGAAGATTCAAGTTGTTCTGGACCAGGGATGGGAATGGGAATTCCAAAAAAATCTCACTCTGGTAACTGTCTCCTCCCTTACACACCAAGAGGAGCCAACAGAAGCAATTCTGCTAGACTCATCTGCAGGAGCATCGCAGCAGGGTAGAAACAATCTCACTAGTAGGATGCTCCCAGACCACTTACAGGAACATCCAGAGTGCCAATGAAACTTCAGAACCTAGTGATGGGTATAACACAATCATGTCACCTGTGCATGAAATGTAACCGCCGCTTAGTGGCATCTAGCAACTGCTAAGTAGTCTTAGCAAAACTAAATGATGGGGTTCTGAGCAGAAAATGCCTGAGATACCATAATCAGTTAAAACTGCTGGGGGAGTTTAGAAAGAGAGAAAAAACAAACAAGGAGTCTAATGACACTTTTAAAGACTAAAACGTATTTATTGCATGAGCTTCTGTGGGAGAAAATCCCACTTTGTCAAACGCTAGAAGATGAAGTAGTACAGATGAATGGGAGATAATGAAAGAGAATGTACCATCTGGTTTGGGAACAAGTTCTAACTTTATTTATTAAAAAAAAAAAAAAAAAAAGTGTCCTAGTTGTTCTTGATTACCTTCACGGAGCTCTGGCACTTGTAGTAAAACGAAAAGGTGGACCTGGAAACCATCAACTCTGTGCACAAGAGTCAGGAGGAGCAGCAGCAATAGCGGGGACGACTCTCAAGCGTGAAGTACTTAGGGCTCCGGATCTCTGTTACTTAAATGAGGCACTCTTTCTACTAAGCTGCAGAGAGCTGGCTCCATACCTGAGTGAAAACCTTGTGTGCTTTTAAAATCTGAGCTCTAGATCAACCAACCATTTCAAACTCTCTTTATTTTACATACTTGCTCCACCCCATCTTGGCTTAATGACCTGCAAGAGTCGGAGGGCCATTCATTCCCCAAGCCCAATCATACCCTCTCCAGTGAGATTGCCATAAAGGGATAGCGGTTTCTACACGGAAGACACCCATTTACAAGCAGGATATTGCCCTTCTAATGGCCAACTAACCAGCTCTCAGGCACTCCCAGCATAAGCCACATTCATCTGGCTAAGGGTGTTTGAAATGCTACAGAAAACAGAACTCACCTCTAAGGACCGATTGTTCTGGAATCTTCTCTTTACTGTGCCTCTTCTACTGGTGTAAATGAAGAGTGACAGCTGAAAAGAGGTGCAATAGGCATGCGATGAGAATCCGGCCCATTCTCTTCATACTGCAGACTTAGAGCTAGAAACCCAGAGGAAGGGGTAGCCAGGAGCTAGATTGTGTTGTTCTAGTGCTACAGAACAACCATAGACCAGCTTTCTATAGTAGAGTGAGCTGGGCTTTCCAGTTACTTTGTGTAACCAGCTGCCACAAAGCAGCTGAAACTCATTATCAAGTCTGGCGCTGCTTTTTAGGGCCCTGCATTTACACCTGTGCACAGTGGAGATCAGCTGCTGCCAAATCAGAACATTAGTATTTCACACCTGTGCACACAACTGAGCCAGAACCACTGCAAGAGCCACAATATGGTCCAGACTTGAGGCCACTGTACACTAGAGTAAATGACTAAATACAATGCAATGTAGAAATAGCCACAACATTTCAAATTTTAATATTTTTCAATGAAAAGCAGGGCACATATTTGGAGAATCAGGTCCCTTGTCCACATAATGAACCCTTCAACAGTCATGTACCACAAGGGTCTTCAACACCCAGGGGCCAAGCCTACATTTCCACACACCCCAGGCTGTGCAGGGCAGGTGGGGTCCTGGCGCTGCCCCCCAGGGGGGAGGTCTATATCTGATGAGCAGGAGGCCATAGGCTTGGGGGGTGCAAATACAGACTTGGCTCTGCTGCTCACCCTCCTGCTCTTACCCAGTGTGGGGGCTCACACTGAGTGCTCTCTGCTCATTCCGGTGAACTTTGCAGGGCCAGCTTTGTTCTGTATTTTTGCAGGGAACACAGTGTTAATAAAGATAGTTCCTACCGGCAAATAAAAGCAGGGGAAGCACTTCTTTGTTTGGATTTTTTAAGATGCAAAGTCACATTTGAGGAATAAGGATATGTTCTCCCCCGCTCTTCTGCGCTGGGCAGCAGTGGCCATTCCATTGCATGCCACGAGTGTCACAGCCCCCAGCAGAGGCGGCTTTTGGGGTAGGCGAAGCTGGCGCACACCTAGGGCCCCAAGCTGTAAGGGGCCCTCTTGCCTGTCCCAAAAACCATGTCTGCCTCGGTTGGCAGCAGGCGGAGGAGCTGGCCCCTGTGTCCGGGGTTGGTGGGGAGTGAGCTGGAGCTGAGGGAGGGGTAGGGCTGGGAATGGCGGCGGGGAGCTGGGGCTGGTGGACAGGGGACCCCCGTGAGCCTATACGGGGCCCCATGGGCCTATGGAGGCCCCATAATGTGCCTTCACCTAGGGCCCTCAATAGCCAAAGGCCGCCTCTGGCCCCCCGCCCTGCCCTTGCTTCCTCAAGGCTGGAGGCAGCTTTTTCAGCCAGAGCCCCAGGAGCAGGAGACTTGGGGGTAACGCCCACCCAAGCAGGTTCCATCCAGCCCTTAGCTCCCCGACTCAGCCTAATGCTAAGGGAAAATCCCCATCATAGTCAGGTAGGTCTGGGAACTTGGAAGTCCTGGCTGTAGTAACTGGGCTGGGGGCCCCTTTTTACAGCTCCAGAAGGTGGAAGGGTGCGGTAGCACAGCCCCCAGTCTTGCTTTCCCTGACTCCTTCAGGGCTGGAGGCAGCTTTCCAAGCCTCAACCTCACCAACGGGAAACCTGCGGCAGCCCCCTCCCACACCCAGAGTGGGATCCAGGCCAGCCTTTATCTCCACACTCAACTGAGCTGGGAATGACTAGCAGGCAGCAGTAGCGGCCCACCTGCAGGGCTGTCCTTTGGAGGGGGGTGCGCGGGGCGAGTCCTGTGCTGTTGCCCCCCACTGCCGCACTTCACCCTGCTCCCTCCCACTCCACTTGCCGCCAAAGCAGTGGGGCGGGACAAGAGTGCGAAGCCCGGCCTCTGGGCCAGCCCTTCCCACTCCCAGGCAGAGGTAGCCAGACTGGGGCAGTGCAGGGAAGTGGAGCCCGCCCACTGGGCCCAGCCGCCCCACCCTTGGGGGCCGAGCAGCTGGCTCAGGGGAGGGGCGGATGCACGGGGCCCAGCCTCTGGGCCAGCCTGCCCTTCCCCCAGTGTGGAGGTGGGGCCAGGGCCCCCACAGGCCCATTGGCCCAAGGACCCCACCCCCGCCTAGGGATAGCCCTGCCCACCTGAGACCTCTGCCCCTCTGCCCCCCCATATGCCACTACCCTTCAGCTCTCTAGGTCCCCTTGATTGTTTTCCTAAGAGAGTTTCTAAACTCATGAGCATGCCAATGAGCAATCTAGGACCCGTACTTTCTAAGAAAATCCTATTACTGTACAAGAGGTAAATAAGCTAACTTTGGCCTGTGTTTGTATTTCTGCCTTTCAGGTTCCAACTAGGCTTTGTGATATGTTTTATGCTATTAAAAAAGTCAAGAAAGACTAAGTTTTTCACTTTTTACCTTGTGCGACCCAAATCAATAATTACACCTATTGATCCAGGACATAAATTCAGAACACTAATTTACACTGAGTACCTTAACCTAATAAAAAGGCAACAACTGTATTTGCTGAAATTGATTTCCCTTTTGTTTTCGAGAGAAAATCTGCAGACCTGTAGAATAATGCATCAATAAGTTATAGTCCACAAAAGCACTTAACTATCAGCAAATATCACAAAAAATGAAAAAACCTCTCTGTGAATATGAAAATAAGCTATTGTCTGACCAAATTCAATGTTTTGTTTTGTTTTTTAAACCCCTGAATTTCTTGTGCCTCTGCTAGATATGCATTTGTGCAATGTGAATCATGGCGAGGTAAATTTAAAAGCCTAGTAAAATCGCCTTGTAAGGGAAACAGGTAACATTATTTCAGTGATAGCTATCTGAACAGGCTGTAAAGTGCTGCTGAAATATTTTGTTTTGAAAGGGCAATGTTGGTATTTCTTCATTCTTTTGCAGGTTTCAGAGGGCAAAATTACAAAAATAAGTCATGCAAAATTCTATAGGGGCCAGAATGTTCAAGATGTTTGTACCAGCCTCTGCTACACACACACAGACTCCTGCCATGAAGCGTCAACTGAGCTTTCCTAAACATAAAGTAAGAGATATCACTTCAGGCCAACTGTGGAGAAATTTGGAGCATTTTACTGAAGCACCACATCAGTTTATAGCTTTAAATTGAAACTATGTCACAGACCTTTGTAACAAATTAAATGTGATGTAAATGTGGATACAAATGCCTAGAATAGTCAAACATCTCATTTCACATTTATCTGTTACAGGATTTCGTAGGAGATGTGGAAAGTAGACATAGGAAATTAGAATTCCTTAGGGCTGGCCCCAGGGTTTTTGGAGCCCTCGGCCAACTATGATTTTAGGACCCCACGACCACATTCAGGATAGAGAAAAATTATAACATATTAATATGTTTTTTTAAATGGAGGGAAAAAATACACTTCCATCTAATTTGGCCACCCAGGCAAACGCCTAGTTTGTGTATATGGTTGGGCCAGCCCTGGAATTCCCTAGTGAAAGCAATTTACAGATTTTGAGGATTATGTTATATAGCTGCCTAGACAGAGGAGTGTAGAGAAATACACAGAGCACTTTAGCATTGTTGTGGTGGGGGAGTTGAACGCATTCCCTGTGCCAAAAACCAGCAATGTCATGAAAAGCCAGCCACAGCCTGGGGCCTGCACTGGAAAAAGAGAAACTACAGCAGCTTATCCAAAAAAGCAAAACTGTATTTAATTTTCTTCCATAAACCACCTGGGTATCTTAAATTTTAAGGACTAGATTCTGCCTTAAGATGTGCATCAGTGTCTTCAATAGTAGCTGCACATATCTGGAGGCAAAGTACTTTCATTTTAATTATTTTAAATTTCAGTAGAATTTAGTGCTTTTTAGTTAGAATTTAGTCCATGAAGACTTCAGTCCAAAGACCAACTACAGCCCAGGGAGTCACACCACAAGTTTCCCTTCATGTGTCCCAGCTCTGACCTGAGGGGTGAGTAATTTTTTCACAATTTAACCCTTTGCCTTTCTGAACAAAATGCCAACAAAAATATCACTTATGTTGGTTTCTGTGTAATAAATAGGAGCAGCATTGAGACCAACCTACTATTTTGGATAGGCTTCCTACTCCTTTTATACTTAGTATTTTTTTTAAAAGAGTTTGTGCATTAAAGATCTGATCTACAGACTATTCAAGTAAATGGAGAGATCCCCATTGCCTTCAATAGGCTCTAGATCATGCACTAGGTTAGGGTAAATCTGCTGATAGCACTTTATATCCATGAAACATGTTTGTGGATCACAGGTGGATGCAGATCCAAATTTTATGTCTAGAACTCTGCAAATCTGCAGACATCTGCGGCCCATATTTGAGGAGTGCAGATCAGAAGCAGATCCAAATTTTGTATCCACACAGGGCTTTGTCCTAAAATATAAATTTTCAAACGTAGGAGCATAAAGCCAATTTTAGGCACTTGAATAAGTGGCCTGATTTCAGGGGCACTTTGACAACTATTCCTTATTTGCATGAAAGCTTATGGGGGCTTTGAGTGTTCAATACCTCTGAAAACCTGGTCAACTGTTTATCAAGATATGTATTTAAGTGCCTAACCTTCAGTACCCCACTTCGGTCTTGTGAAAGGTGCTAATCAGCAACCCCAAAAAGTATTCTCCTTGCAAAAGATGACAATTTACTTAGAGGAAATATTTTTACTTTAACAAAAATATTGTCAACACTGAATAATAACTGAAAATACTCCTCCATACTTTCTATTCCAGTTCTCATACTGTGCTCAGTGCCATGGAATCCGTGCTCATTTCAATGATGCATTTGTTGCTGAAAAGCTAATTTAACAAAAGAATACAGGGTAATATCAGCCAACTTGTCAAATTTTACGTATAGTGCATACCAGAACTCTCTCTCAATGTACATATAAATATGTACAGAAAGCACAGTTTACCAATACTATCATTTACTATGTTGCTGACTTTACTAAAACAATAATGTTTTATAACCAGTCCCTCAGTTTGACTGACACCTAATTAAAAATTGACTAGACTGAACTTCAAGGTCTCCAAATTATGTTAGCGTCATTGCTTCAGCAAGAGGGACTAAACGTTATGCTTATTTAAAAGCTTAGGCTGATCATTTATTTAAGACATGGAAATACTCTTGGAAATTGTGAAAGCTGCATGAAATCTGATGGTAATCTGTGCCTGCCACACTTTGCATCATCTGCATATAAAAACCTCAACAGTTCACAACTTTTGCTGTGAGAATTTAAGCCTAAACATCAGGCAAAACTCCCATTGCTACAAAAATGTAGGGGCTTCCTCTTCAGTCCAGCACTGCTGATCTGAGGGCTACTTTAATTATTTAAAACATCCACTGATTCAAAATAAATCAGAGTATTTACAACTTACAGAGATACCGGGAAAAGAGGCACACTTCCAATAGCTAAAAGTAGCAAAGATAAAACTGTATTTGTAAATCCAAAACAGCATGCTGTACTGGGTCATCTTCTAAAATCTGAGGCCTCCATTTGATTCAATGAGCTTTAGATCAGTCCTTAAATGAATATAATTTACTTTCTTCTAAAATGATATTATTGGTGGCTAGCCACATTAACCACTTTCTGCTCTCTAGAGGTGGGCTCATTCAGAAGAAGAGCAAAGATGCATAAGGATACTTGCATGAAATCCTTTGAGGAAACTGCATCTGCTCAGTGAATAAAGCAGGTACTTCATTTTCCAAGGCTGGCAAACCAGCACCTGTCACAAATACTTGTATTCGTGTTATAAACATGTTGCTTTTTTTTTTTTAATTAAGCATTCTCAGAATTCTGGCGGGAAGCCCCTTTGTGGTGTATAATTTGAGCTTCAGGTTTCAAATAAACAAAAAATATCAGTCATTATTAACATCTTAAGAGACAAACCTGAATTGGAACCACGCTGTATGTAGAGATACCTTTGAGACAGTGTTGCTGCATACTCCTATTAATGCTAATAAAGTATGGACATTATATGTTAAGAAAGGAGGTATCCCACATCAGAATATATAAACTCAGTTCAGTGTAAGAGCTTATCTACCTGGTCCAGCAATGTGCACCTGAGGGATGTCAATTATAGAGAGCTCTTCCATCCCAAAATAGTGTGGGTGTGCACACTGCACTCCTCCTCCCCCCCAGAATGGACATTATGGGACACTTCCTGGAGGCCATTTACCACAAGAGAACCAAGCAAGATGTATATACTGATGCTTTGTCACTAAGAATTTGGTGCAAAAAGCACTACCTCAATGAGAGGCAGAGTTTAGTTTTGTTGCAAAATCAAAGTTCCACAAAGGCGGATTTGCTCATCACCCAGATCTGCATAACACTCATCAGCATTTGTTACACATGCCCCAAAGTGGCCGTGCACTGTGTGCAGGCGATCTGTGAATGTACAGTATTCTGGTATTGTCTGTTTGCACTGCAGACAGCAGGTCAGGCTCTTTGGATTCCTGTTCCAATTGGCAGCATATGATATATTGCATGACCAGCTGTGCTGTATTCAGAGTGCTGACAGCAATAGTGGCGAGCAGTGCAGGATCCAGCCTTTCAGATAGAGATGGGAGGAGCACAGGAAACTGGGACTGTTGAAAAAGGCTGCAAAATGCACTCAAATTATGGGAATCGAATGACAGGACGAAAATCACTGCAGCAGGGGACGTTGAGTCCACACCCATGACGCACTGCAGTCCTTTCCGCCTTCCCACTACTCCTAGCAGCACAAGAGGGCAAGTGGCGCAGTGAGGTAGCTGCCCACAATGCATTTCTCTCACTGGCAATGTTGGAGCACTTAGTGTGCACGCGCATTAGTGCCGCTGTGAGGACAGGCACAAGCGTTGTAATTACAGCATAGTGCTTTTTGATCACTGCTGTAACTTGTGTCGACAGTACTTTCTAGTGCAGATGAGGCTTAAGTGTTGCACTCTGACTGCTGTGTGGACCCTGCTGACATACTCCAGAAGGTCCTAGCGCGCATTAACTAATAATGAACTACATCAATCCTCACTAGATACCGTGCAGTGGTCCCCAACCGGTATCAGATCACCATCTACTTCTGACGGGCACTTGCCATTGAAACCCATGAGCATTGCACCATCTGCTGGCGAAAGGTTGGGGACCGCTATTTTAAGGCAGGTCACCATCATCTACCAGGGTCAATTAGAGAGTAACACTCCACAGCGGTCTACAATTTGTACCCTTCTTGTGAGCATTGCCACACCACGGAGACAAGCCTTTCTGCTTCTGTCAGCAGCAGGTCCCTTCTTTAAAGCCTGACTCTGCAAAACACTGAAAGCTCTGGCCCCAATCCAGCAAAACACTTACGTACATGCTCACCTTTAAACACATAAGTGAAGTCAATATCATCATTGGGACTATTCACATGCCTCAGTCCGTGCGGGACAGGACACAGAGCGCTCAGGTCCTGGCAGCAGCAAGCCCACTGTCTGTGGAAAACCAGGACAAAATGTGTGTACCAATATGTCTCTATGATTTTGCATTCTGCAGGCTGCAAAATGTCAGATGCCTTATCAGCATGTAAGGTCCATGTCTTTTCTATAGCTTTGGAATTATTTAGTGATCACTGAATTTACTTTCCTGTCATTGCACATGGACAGGCTGCAGACATCTGCAAAAAGAGTCTTTATTCAATCCTGTGGATAGACACTATCCATTTTGACAAAGCGCTGCAGGAAATAAAAAATTGCCACAGCGTGGTGCCCAAAGGTTATTTCCATCATGGCACTGAAGGGGTTCTGAGAAATTCGCTTTTACTGTACCACTTGCTCCACACTTCAAAGAGAACTGGATTCATGTGTAGGTCCCCTGATGTGGCATTTACACCAAATCACACACGTAATGTTAATTCGCCACAAGAGAAGTTTCCTAGCTGAGACGTGTACTACAGCAAACTGGGAAAGCAGAACTTCACAATACTCTAATACAGGGATGACTTCCTTACAATTCAAGTGCAGCTCACAGAGCCTCCCCTACCCAGCCTAGGGTGGGGTGTGCCGGGCTTCTGTCCTATGGTGAGGTGATAGGGCTAGAGGCTTCTGTGCACTGGTGGGGGGAAGGGTTTCAGCCCTGTGGGGCATGCCTGCAGGAGCTCAGGGCTTCAGCCCTACAGGAAAGGGGGAGGGTCTCAGGGCTTCTGTACTGCGGAAGGCTTTGAGGGCTACGGCAGACATGGGCAGGAGCCCTGAGCCTTAGCCCCAGCAGGCATATCCTGAAAGACAGAAGCCCCAGGCTCCACCCCCACCCTGCCACAGGACTAAAGCCCTACGGCCAAACACATGTGCCACAGCTCTTGAACTTCTGACGGTTGTGTGTGAGGCTCAGAGGATGGATGAGTTTGGCCACCCCTGTTCTAATATAATCATTAGTATGGAAATAATGCTATTTCTTCTTGGTACGAGCTTGAATTCTGACATGGTGTGTTTTTAGTTGGGTGACACTTTTGTTGTGAAATCCCTACCCTAGGACCAAAATCAAAACAAATTCAAGAATTCAGCCCTCTCTGTTTAAATTATTAGGTCTGTTCTTTTCCCTTCCATAAATATGAGTGTTGGAGCCTTCCCTACACTCCACTCTCCCTGTCACAGGCATGACCTGAGCTGCAGAAGATGCTGAACAATTGTAGCATTTAGATTCCTCCCCCACAGCTCAAGCCTAGCACCTCCATAAAACACACACTCTCCAGCTGCCTGCTCAGTGGGAGTCAGGAAGTCATTCCTGAACTCTTCATGTGGCACTGCATCATTTCTCTATTTCACTACCGGTTTAGTTTTATTTACCAGCTCAGAATTTTCAACTGCTTCTCGTAAGTACTGAATGTAACACAAATTACTCACATTCAGTATTTCTTTTCTAAGAAAATACTAGTTAAAAGGAGGAAGATTCCTTTAATTCAGTCCATTTGACTTTTGAGTTCCAGCAGCATTTCATTTAGATATTGCTAGTTGAATACAGTGTACATCTCTGCAACCACAACAAAAGAGAAAAAGGATGCAATTTACTTTAATTCTGACCAGCAGCTGTTAGCAATTTTCTTTAGTTATCACTTTGGGACATGATGGATGGGGAGATTCAATATGATGAGGAACTAGTTTATAATACATAAGTGCCCTCAAGGACTGTGTTTCAACAGCACATTTAGTCAAACTAGGAACTACAAAATACAATAGATAAAGTTCCTTCATTGGAGCAACTATCATTCTTCAGAGAAATCGTGCTATCTCACCAGGAAGATGAGATCTAGAACAACTGCACAATTCTGTGCCATTCAGCTGGTACACCACATCAGTCAAAAAAATGAGCATATCCTCATGTGGCAAATGATGTTAAGACAACCTATAAAGGTATTAAAGACATCATCCAGATATTAGCTTTATCCCAAGTGACTGACAGTTTGCCAAGCCATAATGTACAAGAAATTGGCCATACAACCATACATAAATGAAGCAAAGCAGATCTGCTAGAAAGTGAAGAAAGGGATACATTTTTCCCATTGCAAGACTAAAACCACTAATTATTTATCTGATTCAGCAATGTAGAAACTATAGAATATGGATTCAGATGTAGGTAGCTAATTCACTAAAAATTCAAGTGATTCTTCAGCTCCTTCTCTGCCTCTGCTTTCTAATTGTTCGTATAGCTGCAGGCAATAACGTTGCTCACTGACATGGGAGCTGGAGAGCTAATGTAAAATGAGGTGTCTTGCTCTCTCAGACTGGTCATAGTGATGTCTCAAGATTATCTGTATGTTGTTACATAGCCATTTTCCAGCCCACATAGTTCATCCCTGGCCAGGGGGAAAAAGAGCTGGTGGAAGTAGGATGTCAGCTGCTCTAGTCTAAAAAAGGTTATTTGAAAAGCTCTTCTCTTACAGTAATTATCTTTTGGGGCCCATTTGGGTTATAGACTAATTTAGAAATATATATTGACAACCATCACAAAGCTGTCTTTGTTTAGTATTCACATATCACTGTAATAGTGAGGTGATAATCTGGGCATTTTACATCAATAAATAGATTTTTAAAAGTGTAAATCTCACAACAGACATGGCCCAGTAAGACAACAGAGTCTTGTGGCACTTTTAAAGACTAACAGATTTATTAATCGCATGAGCTTTCATGGGAGAAAATCCCACTTCGTCAGACAAATCTGTTAGTCTTTAAAAGTGCCACAAGACTCTGTTGTCTTTCTACAATAGACTAACACGGCTACCCCTTTGGAATTTGACTACATGGAGGGCACTGAATACAGCCGTTTGAAGTGGAAATCCATCAACTTCATGAAACAACTTGCATCCTATCTTCAAAGCGTCTGATGAAGTGGGATTTTCTCCCACGAAAGCTCATGCGATTAATAAATCTGTTAGTCTTTAAAAGTGCCACAAGACTCTGTTGTCTTTCTACAATAGACTAACACGGCTACCCCTTTGGAATATGGCCCAGTAATTGACTCATTTTCTGCTCCCAAAGATGAATCAAACCAATAAACTTTCAAAAGGTTAACAAAATTTTTCCCTGAAATGTCTCAAACGCAGTCTCTAGAGGAAAGAGTTGTTCTGCCTTTAATGAGAAGGCCTTGTCGAGATTAACCCCAAGAACTGACAGCAAGAGCAACCGTGCAGGATAAATCCCACAAAGGGATATGGGAAGAGAATCACACTCTATATACAACTGTGTCCTGTGTCAGAGAGCTTTACACACCCTGAATTTTACCCAAGGGCGGAGCACAGAGCAGAAGTCTATTGGCTTCACCCATTCAAGAAAAGCTGCTGCATTCTACACAAGCAATTACTTAGTAGTCTCTTCTAAGGCAGTACTAAGCAAACTACACTGCTTTAACCTAGTCTAACAAGGAGTCCTGTGGCACTTTTTAAAAAGACTAACAAATTTATTTATCGCATGAGCTTTCGTGGGAGAAAATCCCGCTGCAAAGCATCTAACCAAGTGGGATTTTCTACCACGAAAGCTCATGCAATAAATACATTTGTTATTCTTTTTTAAAAGTGCCACAGGACTCCTTGCTTGTTTTGCTGAACTAGACTAACATGGCTACCCCTTTGGAATTAATCTAGACTGTCTCACGACAATGAGGTCCATATTAGAAACAAAACAGCGACAGCCTTTGGAAGATTAAAGAAAGGCAGTAGGCCCAGATCCTCTAAGGATCTTTAGGTGCATAACTCCCACTGAAATCAATCCCACATCAGCTGCTCTCTGCTAATCTAGGAATGACAAAAGAATCCACTATGACTGTGAGCCATCTTGAAAAAGGCCAGGCATATATCCCTGTAGAAAATACATTCAGGACTCTTCCCCATTCATCCAAATGGAAACACTGAAGAGGAGTGCTCCTCAACTCTTTCCTAGTGGCTCATGTGTTGAAACTAGAGTAGAGGGAGCAAGCAACTATTTTATCATAAAAAACAGGATTTTTCAGCTTGATTCTGCAGCAGATCAGCAAACAAGTCCACCAACATGCAGCTGAGGAATTATTTCATGCCTGATAAAGTCCTAAACATAGTAACTAATGCAGCTTAGTACCAGAGAATTACAGCTATAGACCTTGATCTAGCAAAGCATATAAGCATGCTTACAGTCCCACAGAAATCCACAGGATTACTCACATGCTTAAAGTTATGCACACTTAAGTACCTCACTGAATTGACCACACAGAAAAATATTTTTTCAAAATAGTCTTCTGCCATTTCTTCCCTCCTGAATGTTTCAGACAAATTAAATTTAATATTGAGAGCTAACACAGATGTTAGGTTTTTTATGATTTTTCCTGCACCTTTCTGATCATCTCCTAATACTTGAGGAACAAGTATTTGGTTGACCATGAACACACAATTGTTATGCTAATCTTCACATACTTCATAGTAGACAGAGTTGTTGATACACAACACAAAACAAAGGTGAGTATATTTCTCCTCAAATCACTTTAATTCAATTTATTTTCTGACAGCCATATAAATTTGAAGTATGAAACAACAATAATACAGCTATAGAATCTAGGTTTTCTTTAAAGCAGCAGCATATAAAACATATAAAAGCTAAAACCTCAGCACAAGCTTCCAAGAACAAGGATTAAGTGAATTTTGCTGAAGACATGTAAATCACAGAATACGGTACACTAAGCAGTGGCTTTCAACCTTCTTTCATTTGCAGACTCCTAAAATATTTCAAATGCCATCTTAGGCCTGGTCCGCAAACCCACGGGCCCACAGGTTGAAAACTACTGTTCTATGGTAATGAGAACCTTTTATGGACTCCTTAGACAGTCTGTGGACCTCCAAAGAGCCACGGACCACAAACTGAAAACCACTGCACTAAGGTATTGGAATGCATAAAATACAAAGCTACACATTATTTAAGTAAAGAAAAAGGAATTGTAAAATATACAAAATTTGCAAAAATTAAACCATGGGATTTTTCTGAAAGTACCATGACTACACAGAAGCTGGCAATTAACATTTGTAGATGGAAAGAAAAAGTGGCAGTTTTATAATTAGCATTCAGTTTCTCAGTTTTACGACTTCACTTTCTTAGCATCCTTCTTCCCAGAGCTCTCTGATGTTGAATCTGCTTTTCTTTTCTGTGACTAAAGAAACAAAACACAAATAGTTTATTGTTTTTCAAATGTTGAAAAATATGAGCATATGTTGTTAAATGCACTGAATATATTAAGAACGAGAACATTATGGACTATTCAATCTGAAAAGAGTGGCTCTAATTTACTATGCAACATATATTTCAACCATTCATATTCATAGTGCATAATAGAGGACAAACGAGAACCCCCAATAAATTAAAATAGGCACATGGGCCTGATTATGCTAGACTTTTTCATGATGAGCAGTACCTCTGTCCACACAGAATTTGGTTCAATAGTGCAACATAATCGAGACTAGCAAGATACGGCTCCTGCTTTGTGTGGCTTTGCTTGTTCTATTTAATTCATCTGAAGAACTATTTAATTCATTATTTAACAAATATCTCTCTCCATTAACTAGTATTTTAGAGGCTGGATAACAACAACGGAGGTTAAAGCCCTATATAATGTATATAACACTGTCTACTTACATCTTGTTGGAGTGTCAGGAGGGGGAACATTTTCTTAAGGAATGCATCACACTCTTTAAGAAGACAGGAATCTCTACACTACCTATATGGAATCCTTTTAAAGAGAATCTAAAAGACCTGAACTTCTGATCTTCCGGAGTTATGACCCTCACTTCTCAAGAGACACAAATGGACACCTATAGTATCAGTATAATCTCTTTCTCAGGAAACTATTAGTTTTATTTGGAAGACACTAGAGGTTAAAATTACCTTACTTTGCACCTTATTTTAACTAGGCAAATCAATATACGTTGAATCATGCCCCATTAAAGAGGTAAGTAAATGCTGATAAAATTTACCGCTGAAACTTTTGTTCCCCTTTTCTTCTTTTCGGCTCTCTCTTTTTCCTCAATTTCCATATTTTCTTTTTCTATCAATGATATGAGAGTATTGCAGCGTCTTTGGAATTCCTAAGAAGGAAAATAAATATTAAATACTGCAGCAAATATTAAATACTGCACCATTGTATATACTGAAAGTCACTAAGGATTTCAAAAGATCCTGACACACTGCGAAAAGTGCTCGGTGTCAACGTGAACCAGATTGTCTGAGGTGCTCAGCTCCCACTAAGAATTGTGGGAGCTGCTGCATGCTGAGCACTCTTGAATATCTGGCCACTCCATTTAAGTACCTAAATGGGAGTGAGTTCTTTTGATAACCTGGCCCTTATTGTTTATTTAAAGCATCTTGATACAACAAAACATGTTGGAATTTATAAAAAATAAACAGACAGGTAAGTCAGGTCAGTTCAGATTTTTTCAGCAAACCAAGCAAGTTGTTCCACACTGTTTGAATCAAAACAATAGATAAGAAGGTAGGAAGATTAAAAGGGGG